>PVHY01024393.1:0-19690 GCA_004024945.1 Uropsilus gracilis
AAAGGGGGGTGGAGGGGGGGGTGGAGGGGGAATGACACAGAGAGACATTTGTTGAAGGGATATTTGAAGTTAAGCGGCCAGAAACAGAAAGAAATGGATTATATGCAAGTATATAAGAATAGCGAGCAGAATGTGTGGGTAGGGTAAAGACGAAAAACATGCAGGATAATCTAGGCAAAGAACAGCAGCACATGCAAAGACCCACAGGTTAGAGAAAGATACCCATGAGTTCCGTATATTCAGGAAAATCAAGAGATTTGCATGAGATATACACACTAAAGGTCCAGATGACTCAGAAATCCTGCACTTACTTCCCACTCCCGACAGACTTTCATTAGGTGCAGTAGACAGTGGGTCTAAACTTAAAAAAGTTCTCTGCGGTGGAACTTTTATTTTCCACAACTCCCAGCTGAATTTCTTAGAAGCCTAAGCTGAAGAAACACTAAAATGTCCTTTGAGAAGCAAAATTACCGACTACGGAGATTCCCAAACTTTGCTGGACACTATACATAAGGGAAACTTAAAAAAAAAAATACTAACGACTTTTCTAATTTCTAATTAGAAATTAGATGGTTTCTAATACCATCCTCCCGCACCCCCACCTCGTAAACATTTTGACTTACTTGGTCTGAGTGTGCTGCGCGGGCACAGGGACTCTTTAAGAGCTGCCCCCAAGTGATTTTTAATGTGCCTTAGTAAAGCTGGAGCCACTGACCTACTTGTTAAGAACTTGACTCTGGAGTCAGACCGCCTTGGTTCAAATTACCAGCTTTGTGACCTTGGGCAAGTAAGTCACCTAACCATTCCGGGCTTGGGTTCCCACATCAGTAAAATGGGGAGAATACTCCTACCTTACAGGCTAGTTGTGAAGTTAGATGTGGCGAACGTAATAGCCTGGCACAATGCCTGGCGCGTAGTAAGCGCTTAACAAGGGTTAGTTGTTTATTCTCATTATTAACTCTTCCTCACCCGAGTGACACTGTGCAATGGGCAGCAGCATCCCCACGGGAGGCAGCAACTCGACCAACCTTTCCACTGGACCAAATTCTCCCCTGCAATAGTCGAGTTGCGCTCCAGACCCGACCCGCCCCCTTCCCCCAGGTGGCCAGGACCGAGCCTCGGTCCTCCGGGGCAGCTCCCAGGGTTACACCGATTCGAACAGAGCCGGCACAAGCTGCCGCCTCCAGGGCCAAGCTCTCCGGGACCCCGTGGGTCTCTAAAAGAAGGCAGCCATAGACTTCCGCAGGTCGGTCCCTGGAGCACCCGAGACCATGACACAAGCTTTAGCAACCCTGAGACCGCCTGAGGGGAGAAAAGGGGAGGGTCCGGCCAGGACGGGGAGGACCGCCTGGTTACCTGAGGCGACGGGCGGGGCCCGCATCGCTGGGGCGGGCGCCGCCGCCGCCGCCGCCGGCCGCTCTCGGCCTTCCGCCTCACGCGACTCGCGCCATAAGGCCGGCGCTTTCGCTGGCCCGGCCGGCTGTCTTCAGGCAGTCAGTCCGTCCAACCGTCAGCGAGTCTCCGAGGGCGCCCAGGGACGACGAAGGCCGGTCGGGGCCGGCCGGCAGGGCTCCGCTCACACAACTTCCGATTGCCAGGGGTGGCAGCGTCAAATAACTCCCGGAGCCTTGTGGGCCACTACGCATGCGCAGCGCGCCTGATGAGCTATTTCTGCGGGGCTGAAGTGGCCGCGTCAAATAATTCCCGAGACTCGGAGCCGGAAGCTGCGCGTACGCAGCTATCCCAGACCGCCGCGCGGAGTATCCTCCCTCCTCCCTTTCCGGATCAAGTGCAGGGGGAGGAGTGAAGGGATGGGTGCACCTACCGGTCCCGACACATCCTGGAAGTCGCTCTACCAGCGTTGGGATGAATGAATCAACTTACACTCCGCCTGTTTTCGGTGCGGACAGAGTATGGGGCTATTATGGAAGGTTCTGAGACCCACTCAAGTTCTAGAATTTCTCACATCTCACCATTACAAACCCTCCTTTAAAATATTGTTCTTTATCCGCCACCCCCTTATTACCTGGATATGCCGTAATTATGAGCAATACTCAATTCCAAGCCAGGTGTGAGTTACAATGAATGAATCAGACATTACATATCGAGCCTCATTAAAGAGCTGAACCCGATATGCGTGATAAGGCCTTGATAATAACAGCAAGAGATACCAGTTTGAGCACCTACAATGCACCACACGTTTTGTAAATAGTATCACTTCAATAATGTAGTTTCGGCGTGAATGAAGAAGATAATTTAGATGTACATTACAGATGGACAGCTCAAGTGCCGTGGGAGTGTAAAGAAGGCAACTTGGATTGACAAGAAGAGACGGGAGGACTTAGCCTTGAGACTGTCCTTGATATTCAGAGAAGGGATCAGGGTGTTGGTGGTGCTGCAGGCATGGTTGTCTAAAAAGAGAGCAAAGAGGGAAGTAAAGAAAATGCCGGCTCCTTACCTTCGGTTACAAGAGACCATGGAGGAAGGAGTGACAAGGGAACTGTTGCCCTTATAGAACGGATAAAAGAGAAAAGGGCTTTCTCAAGAGCTTTCCTTCAACTCTCCAACCCTGCCCTCTTCCCCAGAAAAGCAGCTAATGAAGGGAAAAGGCACAACAAGTAGGACTGTTCAGAACAGGAAAGAGGACACTTTGTAGATCAAAGCAATCCATTTCAATTAAATTGAGTATTAAAAATACTGTAAGAGGCTTACTCAATATCTATTCCAACCACTTATTCTTTGCCTTTCTAAGCAGAAGGGTAGAATATAAAGCATATGGTACTCAACCTCTCTTGTAGCTAGGGATGGCAGTGAGAAATTCCTGGCCAATAAGAGGTGGGCAGAAGTCCAAAGGAAGACATCCCTTCTAAAATAAAAAGGAAGTCTTTGGAGAAGTTTGTGACCTTCACCTTTCCCCTAATGCATATTAAAAGGTAAAATGCATTCATTGTATTAATCCTTAGTGATAGACAACTCCCCAAGAATTGTCCACACCAATATATATAGTGCTTCCCATCATACAATATAACCAACGCTTTCCATTGAAAGATGGGATCTATGTCCCACCCCTGGAGTCTGTTTGGAAACTATGTTCTGACCCATAGTCATAGCAATTCTATGTTACTTGTGGGGATTGGTCATACAGAGGATACAACTTTTACCTGGTTTACCCCCTTTTGCAATCTAACCCTGAAAATTCAGTCACCATGTTGGGAGGAAGCCCAGGTCACATGTGGAGATATTCCATGTGACAATTTGAGCTACGGTCTCAACTAACAACATCAATAGCCAGGTATGTAGGAAGCCTTCAGGTAATTCCAGTCCCCAGGCTTCAAAAGCCCCCAACATGCAGAGCAGACACAGGCTAAAGAGCCCAGCCAAATAACAAATTCACAGCAAAATAAATGTCATTGTTTTAAGCCACTAAGTTTCAAGGTAAATTGTATGCAATCACAGGGACAAAAACACTTCAAGAGCAGTCATTAAGAAAGCTGTGAACAGGGCCGGGCATGGTGACTCATGCCTGTAAGCTTCAGCCTATGAAGCGGCCAGGGCTATGGATCGTGGTTTGAGTCCCGCCTGGTAGTGAGACCTAGTTCCAAAAAAGCTGTGAACAAGGCCAGGTGCGGTGGCGCATGCCTGTTATCCCAGCTATTTGGGAGGCAGAGGCTAGGAATCACTTGAATCCGCGGGTTCGAGACTACCCCAGGCAACTTAGCGAAACCTAGTCTCAAAAAAAGTAGCCGGGTGTGGTGGCATGCACCTGTAATCCCAGCTACCTGGGAGAGTAAGGCTAAGGATCACTTGAGTTGGTGGGCCCGGGACTATCCCAGGCAACATAGTGAGACCTAGTCTCTCTCAAAAAAAAAAGTTGTGAATAGTTGTATGAGAGGTATGTCATCTGTAGACAAATTTATGTTTTCTTTTTCTTCCTTTTTGAATTGTACAGAACTAGTTTGAAGTAGATAATGGTTGGGAAGATACTCTTCTACTTCCCCTGCACTGAACATAATACTGGCATATATGGGGGCTCATTCAATATTGGTTGGGTGAATGGAAGGAAAGTTCATTTATTTAGCATTGAACCCACTTTCTTGCTGCTACTGTTAAGTCTTAATGAATAATAGCCAGTGGCTAGTGGTAGCACCATCATTAAAAGTAGTAAACAGTTCTCTGCCCCAGATCCTATGCTCAAAGCATAATGTACTTTGGATTGGTAGTCCTCAAAATTTTCTAAGTGCCCCTCCAGGGCCAACAATGCTATCTTGGTAGGGGGCCCATGTCCAGACCAGGACCCATATAGGTTCTGTTATCCAGAATTCTACCTTGAAATTTCCTAAGTCTCACCCCAGTGGCTGTGAAGGGCTGGAGTCAGAAGTACAGTCCAGGTAGGGCAATCCAGTGCATTGCCCGTGAGTCTCATTGTCCATCTCTTCTGTTTGTAAATTTCTTCAACCCCTCTATCTCACCTCTACCCCTCTCTCACTTACATTGGAGGTTGAACAGGTGTCCTGGACACTCCTTTCCCCAGCTGGCCTTCAGGACAGTCACCTCACCCTCTTTGCCATGAACAGCCATATCTACCTCCTCTAAAGACTTGCAATATTGCCCCACAACACCAGTGCACTCTTCCCATTGATTTGCTTTCTTGCCTCCAACAGATGTGATGACATGGGTTTCTCATCACTTAGGCCATGAAGAACAAGGAGTGGGTGGATGTGGCATGCATGGGACCGCTCTTAATGATCTGCTACAGACCCATATCCTGTGCTCCCAATTGGTGGTGGTATGTGGAAGGTAGGCATGTGGTCAACACTGAAAGTAGTTTTAGGAATGAGGTGTTTGTGGCCTATGGGGTTTAAGACATAATTGGAAAATGCATTATTCTGTTTCTGAAACTTCCCTCCAGTAGGAAAACTGGCGTTCATTATACCAGTGACTTAGCTGCAGTGAACCATGTAGAGAGGATGTTGAAGGACTTCTCCTGGTGTTCTGGTCTTTGGCACTCTTCCTGGGTTTTAGCAAGATCCCCTGAGGTCCTCTAACCCAAGTAACCACTCAGGTTGAATGACCCACCAGTTCAGTAAAATGGAGGCACAGGACAGATTATAGTAGATTCCACTAAGAAAAGGAATGAGATATTTTCTCCACCCATGCTTTGTGAAATAATTTGGATTTGTGTTATCTGTCAGAGGTGTTGAAGGAAGCCAAGCTCTGTTGTGTTTGGTTTAGATCTATTAAGAGATACTGTTTTGTTTAGGACAAGAGTTTTCTTTCTTTCTTTTTTTTTTTTTAAATAAACAATTTTATTTTATTCTTTGGATTACAACCTCTCTGTTATATATATTTTCCCCCTCCCTCCTCCCTCCGGTGCTCCCTCCATTCTCTCACACCCCACTCTTTGTTATTTATTAGCTGTGCTGAGTCCATTAGTCTCTTTCCTATGTTAGTGTCTTTTCTCTGGGTGAGGGACTGCATTGTTGGTCCAGGCGCACCTTGCTGTTAGATTTTCAGTCTTAAGTTTGCGTTGGGTGGCCAGGTTATATTCGTTTGTGATCTGTTCATGTTTTTTTGCTGCAGGCCGTCCTCTCCAGGACAAGAGTTTTCTAATGCCAAGCACCTTTCAAAGCTGTTCTCCCCAAATCCAAGACAGATAGTTTTACTAGAGTGAAACAAGTCACCTAAGAATATAGCTTTAGGCACTCTGCCCAAGTTTTTGCCTGGCTCCTGCCATGGAGCTGGGCCACTCATTTCCCTGGATGCCCTGCCCTCCTGTGCCTCCCTCCTCCAACTCAGGGGTGAGTGCTGCAGTGAGTGGTGGGGGGACACCCGCTGAGTCTCCAACCTGCAGGTAGCACCAGGGCCCGGGGACCCCTTAAATGGGACCTGGAAACAAAGGGCACCCTGCCCACGTGTTTGCCATCTACAGCCCAGATTGGCCGAGGCATGTTTCCCCCAGCTTCTATCCCAGGGGGGTTTGGGGATGTATACCAGGCAATCCGGGCACCTATGGAGGAACCAGGATGGGGGCTGGGTTGGGCCCTAAGTCCTCACGGGCTGTCTGCCCGCCTGGGGTCCTGGGCTGCTGGAGCTCCTTTGCCAGGGAGAGCTAAAGCAGCAGTGACCCGTGGGTTGGTCCCTCATGCCTGGAGAACCCAGAAAGGGGGGTTGGGTGGGGTCTTAGCTCCACCCACCAGATGGTTGCATGGGGTAGCCAACTGCAGCCCAGATCAGCCAAGGCATGTTTCTTCCAGCCCCAGTCCAAGGGGACCTAGGAATGCATGCCTGGCTATCCAAGTCAGCCCCAACTGGGAGGAAACTGCATGAGGGCTGGGCAGGCCCCAAAGTCCTGCCTGCCAACAGGAAGCCTCAAGGGCTGCCTGCCTGCTCAGGGTCCTGGGACACCAAAGCTCCTTTCCCAGCGGGGAGCAAGGGCGGCAAAGACTCCTGGGTAAGCCCCTTGTTCCTGGGGAGCTCGGGAGGCAGGTCCCAGGTGGGGTTTTAATCCCATCCACCAGTGGATGGTTGCACAGGGCAGTTATATGCAGCCTGGATCAGCTGAGACATGTTTCCCCTAACCCCTAGCCCATGGAGGGCGGGAGACCCATACCCAGCAAGCCAGGCTCGGCTCCATGCAGGGAGGAACCAGCGTTGGGGCGGGGCAGGGCCCAGAGTCCTGCCCACCAACAGGCAGTCTCACTGCCTGTTTGCCTGCCCCGGGTCCTGGGCCATGGAGCTCCTTTGCCAGTGGGGAGCAAGGGCGGCAATAACCCCTGGGTAAGCCCCTTGCACCTGGAGAGCCCAGGAGGGGGGCCTGGATGGGGGGTTTTAGCCCCATCTATCAGCGGGTGGTTGCACGGGGCAGCCATCCGGGCCCGGATCAGCCTGGGCATATTTCCCCCAGACCTTAGCCCAAGGGGTGCTGGGGACACAAGCCCAGTCATCCATGCCCCAGCCCCACACAGGGAGGTATGGAAGGGTGGGCGGGAAGGAAGGCAGGGGATGCCCCTTGCACTTCACTCTCACCCCAGCTAATCCTCAGGAGGAGGAAGAACACAAATAATGCAAACTCCATCATAGAACGGATGAGGAACCAGGTAAAATCCAGCCAAAAGCTGAGTTAGACACAGGAGGTGGACTATCAAAAGAAACAGTACATGCGAGACCGGAGAAACAACTACAGAAAAACAATGTCATGAAGTGCTCCTATGCACTCACCAGGTCTGAAAGAGCCAAGACCTCATTTTGGAGATGCCTTCTGGGAGAAAAGGCACCCCTCCCCCCAGAGGTGAGGAAGGCCAAAAAGTGGGGACATCGGCCCCACAGCTAAGCTGCAAACCGAGGCAGAGGAGATGACCTACAATGGCCATCAAAGATGCCTAAATCCACGGAGAGACTTCTTCACCAACAATGGCTGGGGATGAGACCCCCTAAACCTGATGCCAGAGCAATAAGACAAAACAGCAGAACAGAGAAGCGAGTGGAGATGACAGCCGGCAATGAGAAAACATGGACAGACCACAAATAAATATAGACTGGCTGCCCAATGCAAGGTTAACACTAAAAACCTACCAGCACGGTTCACCTGGTCCCAAGAACATAATCCCTCACCCAAGGAAAGGACACTCACAGGAAAGAAAGAGACTAATGGACTCACCACAGACCAGCAACAACAAAGAGAGGGGTTAGAGTGAATGGAGGGGGCATCAGAGAGAGGGGGAGGTATCCCAAAAACCTTTTACTGAAGTTGTGATTTAAAGGGTAAAAATAAATTAATTAAGGAAAAAGAATATAGTTTTAACCTCTTTTATTTTTCAATTTTTAAAGTAATTTTGAAATTTGTTCTGGTATCACAGGTGGTAGTGCTATCTGCCCTCAATGGAAGGTGGGTGCAGTTGTGCCTGGAGTTAGCCTGACAGAGATCCCTCAACAAATGCAAAAGCAAAATAAAATTACAAAAACAAAAACCACTGACAGTGAAGTAAGAAGTCCACAGAGAGAGAAGCCTGGTGGAATTCCTGGTCTTTGTGGTCTTGGGGACTCAGCTTGAATTCTGCCTTACTCCTCATCTGATTATGTAAGCTTCCCAACATACATTTATGTAACATATACATATATATTTTTTATCGTAGATTTTAAAATATGTTTGTGAAACCAGGTGCGGTGGCACACGCATGTTGTTCAAGCGCTGGGAGGCAAGAGGCCTAGAATGGCTTGAGTTCACAGGTTCAAGACTACCCGAGTTAACATAGCAAGACCTGGTCTCGAAAAAGTTACTGGGCACGGTGGCAGGGGCCTGTAATCCCAGCTACCTGGGAAGCTGAAAGTGGGGATCGCTTGAGTCTGCGGGATTGGGACTACCCCAGGCAACAGAGCGAGATCTAGTCTCAAAAAAATAATAATAAAATAAAATGAAAACTAAAATATGGGGCTGGGCATGGAGGCGCATGCCTGTAAGTGGCAACCTAGGAAGTCGGAGCGAGGACCTGGGATCGCGGTTCAAGTCCCACTTGGGGCAACATAGCGAGACCTAGTTCCAAAAAAGTAGCTGGGTGTGGTGGCACATGCCTGTAATCCCAGCTACCTGGGAAGCTGAGGCTGGGGATTGCTTGAGCCTGTAGTACCCCGGGCAATGTGAGCCTGCGGTTCCACAGGCAAAAATAGTGAGACCTAGTCTCAAAAAAAAAAATAAATAAATAAATAAAATACGTGTGTTGTATTATGTTTTCCTAGGACAGTGCTGCCCTAGGCTTCAAACTCCCTCAGGTCCCTTCTCTGTTTACCCAGCTTAGAGCAAAGCCCAGCACACAGTTACTATCCTGTAAATATCTGAGTGGGAATTAATAGAACTTGTGATCAGAATACATGTATGATCCCCTTGAGGGCAGGAACTACCTTATTCATCACTCATCCATAGTCTCAACACAGTGCCTGACAATGTCTTCCGAATGGACTAGAGAACCTGCTTTTCCAGGCTTCCATTCTCCTGATTTGATTTTGTACTATAGCCTCCACCAGCTGCTTCACCAGAGCTTCTGGGATCAGGGATCAATTTCCTGCCAGGACAGCGACTCTTCCTGACCCTAATCTTGGGTCTTCAGCTGCTGAGGTTTGTGATACTGAGGTTTCCTCCAGTTCAGGAGACCTTCTCAGCCCCCACAGTAATGAGGACCACTTGGCATTTTGGAGTTGGCTAAAACATGTCTATTGTCTCCACATTTCAAGTTCACAGCTCAAGTCTCAAGATTATTGACTTAGATGGGGAGTATTGTAGGAAGACTGGATAACAGGCAGCACTTTGAAGCAGATGGAGGGAGTAGTAAAAATTTCCTAATTTCCAGTTTCCCCCTTACAAACACAGACCTGACAGCCTGGTGTGTTCATGCTATTTATGAAATCAATCTGCCACATTTCTCACTACTTGATACACCAGGCAGTGTGCAGTCAGCTGAACTGCTCACAAGAAGTGAAACAGGTCTCTTCATTTCTCAGAGCCTTGTGTCCTTGTTTGTAAAATGGAGGATAATTATAATAGATAGATTATAATTAGAATCTATCTGATTGTTGTGAAGATTAAATGAGGTAATTCTATATACAGACTTAATGCCTTGTATGGCATTTAACAAAACTTCCACCAATGACTTGCTGATGAACATCAATCCCGTTGGGATTCTGCAAATTAGACACAAGAAAGTATTCGTGATATCATGTCAACAGAGGAATCGCTATCATAATGCTGTTTTATATTTGTTCTTCATTTTAATTATCAACAAGTCAAACATGCTTATCAAATAAAAATAGCTGAGAGTTATTGAGAGCTCATATGAGGCAGGTGGTATGTTAGGCATTGAATGCACATCATTTTATTTAGTCCTTACTATTTGGGGTGGGTACTATTTTGATGACCAAATTATGGAGCCAGGAACTGTGGTTCAAGCAGGCAAAAGAAAGTGCTTGAGGCATCAGAGTAATGAAGGAGCAAGATCAGAACTCAAGCTCCTTGTGACTTTACTAGGCTGCTTATCAGAGAAGGTAGATCAGTAGCTTGGCAACGGGGTAGTTGTTGTCACAGGGCCCAGGGGTCTCGATGAGCTATTCCTGGTGACACTATCAAGGTCTTCACTGGCCTCGTTCATCATCCCCAAATGCTGGGTTCCTCGCATGTGTCAGCCTCCATGCTGGTTAGTAAGGATATTGTGAGCAGAGACTTGTTTAGCTTCTAGTAATAACAAGGTGGGGTGAATGGAGGTCTCATTAAAAAAAAAAGAAGAAGGAAGATAGGAATTTTGGTCATGTGGCCGGCCATGCCTTGTAAATATTCAGGGGAAACTGAATCTACAGGCTTTACGGCAAGTCTAAATGCTACTGACAGCCAGGTCTTGTGGAATATGAAGGGGGCTTGGAAATTGGTATAGCCTCCTCCCCTCAAGAGTTCTACAAATGGTTCTCTCTCTTACAACAGGAGCTCAAGGCTCTGACCTTTGGGCTCCATAGTTAAGGGAACTCAATTATTTTGTCTCTTTCCTGTTGCTGTTCCTACAACTAGTTACTCAAGCTTTTGACATAATGAGAACTCCCCAAGAGGAGTTGCTACTCAGTTTCTGATTGGTTTATCATCAGCTGCCTTGGGGTGACTGTGCTTCTCTAGTCCACTAAGCTGTGGCTGGAGGGCTCGGAGGCAGCAGAACTGATAGGTGGAGAGCCTGCCCTCAAGATGCACTTGGTGTGGACTTGCTGACTGACTTGATTCAGCTGCCACCCTCTGCACATGGCAGACATTCAAAATCTGAATTTTTTACAGCTTTGCAGTGGCCTCAAAGGCCTCCCATCTCCAGCTGCCCTCGTGTCCCAGAGGAGAGCTTCCTGCCAGCATGTACATGCTGCGGTGGAGGCTGCACAGGCTGTGGCCAACACCCAGAGGTGTGAGTCACTTACTTTTACCAAGTCACACCTCCCAGGTAAGGTTTTTCCATCTACTCAGTTTTAAATGCCATTCTCCCTGCTTGACCTGTTTCATTGTTTTTGTTTTTCTTAGCCCATTCCTAGCATACTACACACATCAATATTTTGTTTGTGGTATGTTTCTGTTCTCTAAAATGCAAGTACCACAAGGGCAGGGATTTGCTTTTGCTGCCTTTGGTTTACCAGTTCTTAGGACTGTGCCTGCACAGAACTTAAGCTTGATTTGAGTGAAAGGAGAGGCTGGGCATCCAATCTGGATGGGAGTTTAGTCAAGGAAGGCTTCCTGATGGAAGTGACACAAACTGAGTCAGACAAGTGTTTGAAGGGGAGGGTGTATTCCAGGGATAGAGGCCAGGAAAAGGAGAGCATGGCAGGAACCTTGAGCAGTGGTGTGTGTGGCTGAGGCCTTCAGTGCTTGTGAGGAGTGACAGATGAGCTGAGGATGGACCATGGGTGATCCATCATGTCTCCCCTGGAAGACTAGAAATCTGTGCCGGAGGCTGAAAGTCAGATGGGGCAAGGGTGGCAGAGGGCAAGGGAGTGAGATTTAGTTAGACAGTGAACAAGTTGCCAGGCATGGTAGCTCATGCCTGTAAGCTTCACCCTATGAAGTGGCCGGGGCTAGGGATCGTGGTTCGAGTCCCACCTGGGGCCCGTAGCAAGACCTAGTTCCAAAAAAATAGCTGGGCATGGTGGCACGCACCTGTAATCCCAGCTACCTGGAAAGCTGAGGCTGGGGATTGCTTAAGTCTGTAGTGCCCCGGGCAACAGGAGCTGCCGTTCCACGGGCAAAAATAGTGAGATCTAGTCTCAAAAAAAAGAGAAGAAAGTGAACATGTAAGCACTGGGAGGCAAGAGACTTGGGATCGCTTGAGTTCGCGGGTTCAAGACTACCCTGGGCAACACAGTAAGATCTGGTCTTGAAAAATCAGCTGGGTGCTGTGGCAGGTGCCTGTAATTCCAGCTACCTGGGAGGCTGAGGCTGGGGATCACTTGAGTCTGTGGTACCCCAGGCAACATAGTGAGACCCAGTCTCTAAAAAAAGAAAATAAAGAAAAAGTGAGGAAGTTAATGATCTAGAAAAAGCTATTGCCTTTAGTGCCAGCTGCTGCATTAGTTCACCAACCTTCACATTCAGTCAATACTTTAGGGAGCCACAGAAACGATTAGGAATAAGTAAAGTCTCCACAAATTGACACATCTGGCTTACTAGGAGGAAATTCTGGTAATCTTGGGCTAAGTCTCAGTAATCATGTCTCTGCAGCTCTCCCTTACCCCATTCACCAGTCATGGCTACTCTTCTCTCCACATCTTCCCCAGCACTCTATTGCTGTCCCCAGTGATAGCTATAACTCCAGGCTATAGGATGGGGGCAGGAAGTGGAGAAAATGAGTAAGTAGAGAGGGGGAGATGGGGTGTAGATGCCACTACCTACAGCCAAGAAGTTGCTTAGCATTGAAAGAGGTCAGTGTTAAGAGCCAGGCACGGTGGCTCGTGCCTGTAAGCTTCAGCTTACGAAGTGGCCAGGGCTAGGGATTGCAGTTCGAGTCCTGCCTGGGGCCTGTAGCAAGACCTTGTCCCAAAAAAATAGCTGGGCATGGTGGTGCGCGCCTGTAATCCCAGCTACCTGGGAAGCTGAGGCTGGGGACTGCTTGAGTCTGTGGTACCCTGGGCAACATCAGTGTTAAGGAAAGAGGGCTACAAATATTAAGGCCACAACCAACAGTGCCTGGTGCAGAAAGGGGCTGGAGTAGGTGGAGAGGCTTTGGGAGAGGCAAAAGGGGTATCAGATGGTCCCTGGGTAGGAATTAAGGAGAGGGGCAAGGCAGAAATGAAGTGCTCTGCCACAACTGGTGCCTGAACAGATCTTTTAACCCCCAAAAATGCCCTCTGAGGGCAGAGGCTATCAAGATACTGAACTCATGGAAGGGTCTGAGCTGCTACCACAGCCCCAGATGAGGGTATTTCAATGTCCCTGGCCAACCAGAGCCTCCCTTCCTACCATGGCCCTGGGAGAGGACGAAAGGCTGGCCACGCAGATGCATGCTTAGCACATATTGTTGTCATTACTGGTATTGAACATAAGCTCCAAAGACCAAATCTACCTGAGGTGTCAGTCGTAGAAATCACAACACCTGGCATTTGCCTTCCACATCCTAGAACTTCCCAACAGCATCCCGCTCCCACTCCTGCTCCACACCTTCTCCTTGGATTCCCCTGCCTGCCTCAAAGCCTTCATCCCTAAGTTCACCTCCCTCATCATCCTCTTTTCCAAAACTCTGGCCAAATGTTCCTAGTTGATTCAAATAGTTCCCTTCTCTCCTAAACCTGAGTTCCCCAGTAGTACTTGGGGTTGTGTAACCCTGGTCTAAAGTCTATATCCCTCTCCTGTCCCCTCAGTCAGGCCCCTGAGTGTGCTGAGTGGAAGAGTCCTATGAGGGAAACTGGAAGATCTGCCCCTGGCCCCCTGTTCACACCCAGCCTTGCTGGCACATGGAAGGGCTCCTAGCAAAGTGGAAAACAAAACAGACACAAGACCAAGGAAGTTTCAAGGTTTATTGGGTGGGTGTGAACACAGCACAGGAGACTTCGGGAGCAGGCAGCAGGACACAGAGCTCAGTGGCCCTGCTGAGGAGGGGTAGAGCCAGCCAAAGACTCTCTAGTTCTTGCCCCCAAGTTTCCAGAGTCCCGGTTTCCTCCCCCTCCCCCGCCCATGCAGGGGGGAAAATCATCCCACCCAGTGCCCACCCCCCCTCCCCTGCCCATGCAGGGGGGAAAATCATCCCACCCAGTGCCCACCCCCCCCTCCCCCGCCCATGCAGGGGAAAAATCATCCCACCATGTGCTGTGGGTAAGAAGGTCGTTATACCTCCTGCAGCAACATCGGCCCAAAAGAACCCATGGAGAAAGTTAAACGAGGCCCGCGGCTCGGCACTTCTAGCCCAGAAGCACAGGCTGATGAGGTCCCTGGTATGCACTCACCAGTGAAGGCCCATCTGTGGAACTGGGCCCATCCCAAGAGGCCAGAGCCCCAGCTCCTGGTGCTTCCTCCTACAGTCTCCACATCTAAGGCGGTGCCCCTGGAGTGATGAAGAACCACAGAGCAGGTGGTCACCACCAATGTTTGGTCTCTAATGCTTCCCCACGTTTTTTCAGGCTGATTTTGAAGACATTGTGCCCCCCCCCCCCCATTAAGTAGGAACCAGCAGCCAGTTTCCCCCCACACACCAAATTTGGCTCTAAAAGGAATCTCAGCACTTTCAGGAGAGTCAAAAATCGAACTGTCACAAAGGTCTAAAACAGGCCTTTCCAGGGCAACATAATAGACATAGTAACCAGCAGAGAGAGACAGATGTTAGGTGGCTCATGGGGTCCCCCCCTCTGAGGCCCATGACAGCTGCTATGGGTAAGGAACACCTCAGTGCCCAGCCCTGCACTCTGTCATTCCTTGCCTGCCGCCTGTCTCCCAGGTGCTGCACCCACCCCAACTTTCATGTCTTCCTCATGCTGGCACATCCTACTACTTACCTATCACATCCCACTGGCCCAGGGCCACCACCTCCAAAAGCTACTTCCCTTTGGACACCCCCCCCGCTACACAGCATGCACATGGCGCTCACACCCACGTATAGTTCATCCCAAGTCCTTACACTCCTACACTGTAGGAGTGTAGAATGATCAAGTGCCTAACTCTTGACACAGAGCCTGGTCTCTGATCACAGGTCAGAAAGGTCAAGGTGAGAAAGGTCAAGGGAACAGGCTCTGTTCCCTTGAGAGGAGAGTCTGTCACCGACTCTCCCGCCACAGCCCACAGTGCCTGAGACCAGAAAGCACTGGCTGCAGAGCAGGAGTGTCTGAAGGCGCCAGCATTTGAAAGGGACGGTCAGGACCCTCCAAATACGGGAAACTGCTTTCAGCAATTCCTCTCCCTGCATTGTCAACGACCAGAGCACAGACAGCCCATGATCACTTTCCAATGCAGGTGCACAGAGGGGACAGGGATAACTGGGGACAGAAGCAGGTATTAGAGACCTGCAGCAGAGGTCGAGTCTGGGAAAACAACTCAGCCAAGCACAGAACCTCAGGAATGCCCATTCCTTCCCAGGAAAGCTCTGCAAGACTTCCCTGCCAAGGGCAACCAAAGAGTGGTCAATTTGAGCAAAACCACTGGGAAGATATTTGGGTTGGAAATGATAGGCAGCAGGTGGTCTTAAGTGCCACAAAAGTACTCCCACCCCCCCTCCACCCCACCCCACATAGCTTTGCACTTCAAAATAAGGTTCTGGGCCAGGCACGGTGGCTTGTGCCTGTAAGCTTCAGCCTATGAAGCGGCCGGGGCTAGGGATTGCGGTTCGAGTCCCGCCTGGGGCCAGTAGCGAGACCTAGTTCCAAAAAAATAGCTGGGCATGGTGGCGTGCACCTGTAATCCCAGCTACCTGGGAAGCTGAGGCTGGGGATTGCTTGTCTGTGGTACCCCGGGCAACGAGAGCCTGCGGTTCCACGGGCAAAAATAGCGAGACCTAGTCTCAAAAAAAAAAAAAAAGAAAATAAGGTTCTGACCAGATCAAGGACTTAAAATAGTAGAAAGGGATTCAAAGCCAGAGGGCAGGCTTCCCCAGGACAATGTGCTTCTGCTAGAGCTTTTGGGGGGTTGGGGGGTGTGGAGAAAGGCAGACCCCCTAGAGCTTTTTTAGTGCCCAGTAGGTCTCTAGATGACCTTCAGCCACACTGCAGAGATGTGACAGGTGGCTGAGGTTTCCTGGGACTGTGACAGATAGATCTGGGGACCAGTGGACATTACCAGCATCTCACTGCTCAGGTCCCCAATCTGCATCCAAAGCCCCTGTCTACAAGTACACCCTCATACCAAATGCAAGGGACCAACGCTTCAGAGAATGCAGCAGAGAGCTTACCTTAAGGACAGCGGGGTCTACGGTGTTCCCAACACTGCTGTGGCGCCTCTGCACCCAGTGCATTCATCTGCAATACACAGGAAGCCATGAGGCAGCACCTGACTTGTTCCAGCTCTTGGCAGGGCCTGGGAGCCTCAGGAAGGGGCTTAGCACACAAGCCACGAGACAGTAAGCCTTCCCGAACACTGGCTACTGCTATTTCCTGAAGAGACACACACCAACCTTTTTTTTTTTTTTAGACTAGGTCTCGCTATGTTGCCTGGGGTAGTTCTGAGCCCATGGGTTCAAGTAATCCCTAGCCTCAGCCTCCCAGGTAGCTGGGACTACAGGCGCACACCACCACACCCAATTATATTTTTGAGACTAGGTCTTGCTATGTTGCCCAGGGTAGTCTCGGACCCGCAGACTCAGATGATTCTTAGCCTCAGCCTCCCAAGTAGCTGGGATTACAGGCACGTGCTGCCATGCCCAGCTTCACACAACAGCTGCTTATGGAAAGGACAGAAATTAACTTGGAAGAGGGAGACAGAGGATGGCCTAAAACAGGATGGTCAACACGGACTTGTGTAGTTCATCAGAGGGTAGGTCCAGGCGGAAATGGTCGTGACTGGCAGGTTTTGGGAGTGTGCCTGGCCAGGCTCATTGGCAGTGGCTGTGCTGGGCATCCAGGGGAACTGAAGCAGCACACTCAGCCTGCTCCCCACCGTTGGGGTCGGAAGCAGTGACACTTCTGCACACATGACAGCCTGAGAAGCCAGGAGTGTGGGAAAGCACCCAGAACTGGAAGGTAAGGAATGTGAACCCTCCAAACATGGGACAAGTCTTTCCAGGTTTCCTCTGCCTGCACCACCAATGAGCAGGACACGGGCAGTCCATGGTCACTTACGAATGCAGGGGAGGATGAGGCTGAAAAAGGAGGTGATAACAGGTACCTGAAAAACCAGCCCAATTCAACACAAAGACCAGGAACTACTCATAATCCTGTGAAAATTCCTTCAACCCGACCGGAAGGGGCAAAGAAGAAGACAGCTCTGAAAGAAAAGTGACAAGAGTTCCTACATTATAAGAGATGGAACTGTAGGTAGTAGAAAAGTAGATTCATTATGTGTGCTTTTTGAGAGATGAAATTGGGGCTATGAGGGAACCCCAAAGTTAGGAGGAGGCAGACAAGTGATTGAGACTTGGGTACAGCCCCTGGCAAGATACTTCCAGCTTCTGACTCAGACATCTGCTGCCAACTTACTGATCTGAAGAAGGGCCCTCAGAAGCAAGTACAGAAAGGAGACAGCTGTGTCCCAAAGGAGCTACAGAGGGTAAACTAGGGCCAGGATGAAGCAACCTCAACTCTACCTATTTCCCAGACTGTACCATACCTAGGAGAGCAAAGCTGAAGAGTGCCCGAGAACACACCTCACCTCAGGAGCACTGTGGCCCAGACACCTGGGGGCTCTCTGCACTGATCCTTCCTCTGCCATAAACAAGGAGCTCTACCTGAGCAACCTGCCTGTCGCCAGTCTCATGTCCTGGTAACAAGCACATACAAGGGCAGAGTAGCTGGCACAGCAGCAAGCTGCTTCACAAATGCAGCTTAATAAAACCCACCAGGCACACCTTTGTCATGAGCAAGGTGTCTACAACTGGACACAGGATGGTAGACCACCTGGGCCAGTGAGGACTTTCAGATCATCTGTGCAAACTCTGAGGAAACTGCTGAGCTGTTGGAAGCTGGTCATGAAAGGATATGAAATCCAGGGAGTGAGCAGGGCTGACAGGCAGCACCTGGCCTGGGCAGGAGGACAAGGGCCAGGAGCATGCCAGGTCACCTGTGAAGGTGAAGTCTGGTTTCTGTTTAAACCAGCCTTGGCCACTGCTCTGGTTCTGTTGCCATCCCATGGGGCACGAGGAAAATCCTCCCCTGGTGGGCCAGGCTCCACCTCAGGACAAGGGGCACAGGATAAGCACTGGCGCACAGGAAGAGCAACCCAAGAGAAGGGAGCACGGAGGACCCGCCCTCACCTTTCACTGCGGGATCACAGTCGTGCTACCCTGACTCTCCAGCACGGGTGCCCCCCACCACCTCCCAAGATGAGTCTCTCTTCTCTGGTTTTCCATTCTAGCCCCAGCTGATGAGCTGGAGAGGGGAGATTCAGTGACCTCAAGATCAGAGAAGAATGAGGCAAAAAGACACAAATGCAACATTTCCCTCCAAATATGATTCGTGCCTCCGTCTCACCTCAAGTCACTCCTTATCATACCAGGAACCCAGCGTGACTAAGGACCTGGAGGCAGAAATGACTTCCTGGAGGGAAGCTCTTGGTGAGAAATAACCCAATGAGGGCTCCATGGCTCCTGGAGTTTCAGCCTCCTTTCTTATACAGTTTCATTAAAACCAGCACTGAGTCAACCCCAGTGTCAGGAGGGAGAAGGAGAAAGTGTGGAAGTGCTCCAGTGTTTGGAAGGGATGAGAATGGACGCTCCCAACATGGGAAACACACTCAACAGCAATTCCTTCTCTCCTTGTCCATGCCAGGACACAGGCACACTGTGACCACCTTCATCTCTAGGTACAAATAAGGGTAAAAACTGAACAGGAAATGGTAGCAGCTGGCTGATTCTTCAAGCTTCCAAGGATCCTGATATCATTTCCTATGAAGACGTCACTCCCTCATCAGAAGCACAGCATCGCATCTGCTGAAAATGCCTCGATTGTTCATTCAACCCAACTAAGTACAAGGACCCACTGGGTGCGTACTCCATCCAGGTGCCGGGGCTCTGAAACCAAGACCACCACACCAGACTCCCGCCACACAGACCTCTGCCAGCTCCAACTGGAAGGAAAGCAAAAGGAAGGCACTCCCCAAGGCTACCTGACTAAAGCAGGGCTGAGGCAAGACCTGAACTCAGACCTCTGGGCCCCCAAACCAGGTCCTCTACTACTCCAGGCCTCCTGCACACAAGGCCTTATAAGGCTGGCAGTTCCCAGAACCCCACCTGTGCCCTCAGGTGGCTGGGTGGCAAGACAATGAAGTCCATGGGCGCAGGCTCAGGACCAGCAGCACTTACCCACAGGGCACCAGGCCTGGGGCCCATCAGCCTCCCGCAGGAGCCAAGAGGCCTCTGGCTGAAGCCGGCAGAGCCATCCAGTGGGTTTCCGGTCTCCCAGGCAGCGCGCAGCAGCTAGTCTGGCCAGGGGAAAGAACGGGGAAGGTGTGCCTGTAACCGGCAGCCTAGGAAGCCGCGGCAGGGACCGGGGATCGCGGGTCGAGTCCCGCTGGCTGCAACTTAGCAAGACCTAGTCCCCCCAAAAATAGCTGGGCGTGGTGGCACGCGCCTGTAACCCCAACTACCTGGGAAGCTGAGGCTGGGGGTTGCTTGAGTCTGTGGTACCTCGGGCAACGAGAGCCTGGGGTTCCACAAGCAAAAATAGCGACACCTAGTCGCCCGGGCCCCCTTTCCGTCCCAGGTGAAGCTCCAACAGCACTCCAGATCAGGGAGGTGTTAACGCTTCCCTTCAAACGTTATTCACAGAGAAACGGGTCGTGGTCACACCCCCACTTGGCAAGGCAACAGACCAGTGCCTTGGGGGGGAAATGCCCGGGGTTGGGCCCCGGGGAAGGGGGGACATGGGGGGGGGTGTCAGAGAAAACCACGCGGGCTCAGGCGCCCTCCGGCCCGGGTCCCCTCCAGTCGCGCACGACTCGCCGCGACACCTGGGCCCACGCGTCGCCGGACCCGCTGCTCGCCACCTACGGGGGACGAGCCTTCCCCACGCGCTGGGGGAGAAGCCGCGACCGGACGCCGCACCCGCCCAGGTG
>PVHY01024394.1:0-19691 GCA_004024945.1 Uropsilus gracilis
GCCCTTCAGTGGCTATGACCTCACTCAAACTCATCTTAGAAAACCTCATCTAGGAAGTCAGCTGCAGACAGTAAGTGTGTAGAAAGCAATCCGAGCACTTTGCAAAATTTGTTCTGCCTTGAAAATAACCTAATTGGAGTGTTGGGAGGCTAAGCTGATGGCAGATTTTTAGGTCGTTCATGAAGTTCAATGGAAATGGTGACAGTTCCAAACAGACACAGGAAGTAGGTAGGGATTCTTATCTATGACTATGTTAGCACAAGGATAGCGCATGGAAACGGTATAGCAAATGCAAGATAGCTGAGAAACGGACCCTTGCTGAGAGGATGGTGGCATGAGCAGTATGCTCTAAGCAAATGGAAAGTCCCTCGTGTCCACTCATTGTCTATTATTAAGCACTAATAGACATTATTAAGCATACTGCATACATACCACTTTATCCTCAGTATAGTGACCTGGCTTTTTTCAAGTAAACATTGGGACACGAGGTTTAACATGTCTGTTTCTTTGTAAAAATGACAAGAAAACATTTTCAATTGACTCTCTTGTAAAATCTATGGTATGTAGTCAGCCTAAGTATTGGAGGTATTTATGTAGGAGAGTCTGAGGGTTCTGATAATTCTTCTACACTTACGGTTTTGCTATAATTATATCTCTAAAAGGACCTTCCACCATAATGATGTTGAAGATGCTGATATCAACACAAAAGGAAGAATGGAGGGTATACAGCATATGTTCCAACTTTGTCATGTATTAAATGCCTGCCTATCACTACAGGTTTGTTAGCATGCTGTTGAGCTATGCTGCTGAATTGCAAAAAGTCAAGCATTTATTTGAGGAACAAGAAGAGAAAGAATCTATCCTGATTGGCACCGTGCTACGTGTTTTATGTGAATGATTTCCTTCAGTTCTGTTAGGACTATGTGAGAAAGGGAATCATTGCCATATCCAGGTAATAGCATGGAGACTCGACATTTGTGCAAGATCCTGTGATAGTCAAGGAGGAACATCAGGGCCTGGCAAAGGGGAAGCTGGTGTCCCAGAGTACAGGCAGGAGCCACTGGTTCTACCACATTCCCAAATTGGATTGAAAGCACCCTCTCACGTGCTTTCAAAAATCCTGAACTCTCAGATTCTGTTGGAACTGCAAGTGATCATGTAGTATTTTAAAGCTAGATTTCCCCAGTAGAAGACATTTGATTTTTAGATGAAGCCCAATAAATATTTTCTGAATGAATAAATAGAAAGAGCTTATCAAGTATCATAGTGGATATCAAAGCAGAAGGAATTACATAGACGTTGTTTATTCGTTTTTGCTTTCCAACACTAATTCATGAATTTATCGCCAATTCCCATCATCACTCATGCAAAGGTCTGAAATTCCTGGGTTCCTACCTTGCAACACCATTATCCATTCAGTCACTATCTATAGAAACCTTGGAATTTTACTTGAATTTTTCTTTATGCCCCATAATGAATCATTGATCGAGTTATATCAGAGCTATTGTTATTCAATATCAAATTAAATGCCATATGATCCATGAAGTATCCTTTATACATCAGGACATGAATGCAGGAAAAATATATCTTTTCAATTCCCATGAGATATAGAAACTTCTCTACAACTATACTAATTTGTGCCTAGTATTACTAAGTTCATATTAGTACAAGAGTGTTTGTCTGTGTATCTAAGCTTTGAGTACATGTGTCTGTGAGTATAAATAATTAAAAAGTTCCCCCATCCAAAGGGAAAATATCCTTGCAGTCAGGGAAAATACAAGCTTTATTATTTACCCTCCACTGCAACTAACAGAGTGATTTGCACTTCATTAGTTAATATTTATTGAACAACTTAATTTGTATAATTTCAAACAAATACTAGTGTTAATACCACTTTGAATTATCATAAACATCCAGAACATAAAGATTGCCATTTATTATCCTTAATTGAAGAAAAAACATTTTCATTAGCAATCAAGGAAGATTTGAAGTCCAGGAATAATACATTGGCGCTTCAGCAAACTAGAGAACTTTTTTATAATTCAAGCATCAGATTCCCAATGCAGTTAATCCACTAGAGGAAAGCACCACAGATGATGCACAACACATTGCAAACACATTTAGATAAAACGGACAGCCTGTAGAGACATGGTCCATTCCTGATGTTCCCTAGAAGCATACAGATTTTACCAGATGCAACAATTACTCTGATTTCCAGAATTCATCAATAATGTAACTTTTCACTGAACTCTCTAATCAAAAGACTGGATGAATGAGTAATAAATCAAGACCCAGCTACACACTACCTTTAAGACAGTCAACTCCGGGAAATAGACACTCATAGATGAAATGTGAGGGATGGAAAGATATATTCCATGCACATGGAATTGAAAAGAAAGATTGTAATTCCATACTGCTATTAGAAAAAACATACTTTCAAATAAAGACTGTAATGAAAAACAAAGATGGGCATTATGTAATGTCAAAGAGGGTAAGACCATCAAGAAGCTATAGCAAACATCCATACACATGCACCCTATATACAAACAACAAAAGACACAAATGTTAATAAATCTAAATAGAGAAACTATCAGCAGATAGTAATAGTAAGGGACTTTTACGACTCCATTTACATTAATGGATAGATCCTTCAGACCAAAAATCAAGAATGATCTTTGTGTCTTAAATGTGTCATAAATGACACATTAGAAAGCTGAATATAATATACACAGACCATTCCATCCAAAAGCAGATCATACAATCTTCTCAACTATACATGGAATGTTTGTGATAGTAGATCACAGATAAAACAAATTAAGACTGAAATCATACCGACCTAACTGCAATCAACTACAAGAAAACTGGAAAACCAACAATATGCAAAGACAACACAACATAACTACTGGATCACTGAAGAAATCCAAAAGCATTTGGGAAATAAAAATCCAATGGGCCAGATACGTGGTATGTAGCAAAGCTCTAAAGAGAAGAAAGTTTGCAGCTATACAGGCTTAACTCAAGAAAAAAACCAAAAATCTCAAACAATCTAACCTTACCCCTGCAGAACCTGGAAAAGAATTACAAATCCCAAAGTCAGTAGAAGGAAATAAATAAAATCAGAACAGAAAATAAAATAGTAAATATAAAAGATCAATGAAAATTGCAGCTTTTGGGAGGAAGATACAATCAATAAAATTAAATTAACTAAACTTTGTCTAGATTGGTTAAGAAAAAATCCAAAATTAGAAATGAAAAAGTATACAGAATGATGACATAAAAATACAAAATATCATAAAAGACTACTATTAGCACCTGTGTACCAATAAATTGGAAAATCCAGAAAATAATGTATAAATTATCTGAATAATCTTCCAATAATGAATCAGAAAGGATGGCTATCTGAACAGATTAATCACAGGTAAGGAAATAGAAACAGTAATCAAAAACTTCTCATAAAACCTAAGTCGAGGAACAGATGGTGTCACTGGTGAGTTCTGCCAAACATTTAAAGATGAAATACCCATCCTTTTCCAATTCTTTAAAACATCAAAAGGAATGGATGCTTTCTAACTTCTTTTATGAGGCAACATAACACCAATACCAAAACTAGACAAAGAAAATACACACACAAAAAGAAAATCATAGGTTGATATATCTGGTGAACACAGATGCAAAGATTTTCAAGAAACATTAGCAAACTGAAGTCCAACATACTTTTAAAGTTCATCATACTATAAAGTAGAATGCTGTCTATCCCTAGGGTGAAAATATGGTTCAGCATATGTAAATTTTTCCATGCGTTTCATCAAATTAACAAAAAGGTAAAAATCATATGATTATCTCAATAGATGCAGAAGCAACATTCAATGAGTCAGAATCCATTTTATAAAAAGTCTCAATAAAAATGCATATAGAAGGAACATATCTAAGAATGATAAAGGATAAATATGACAAACCCATACCTGACATACTATACAGTGGAGAAAAACAGAAGAGTTTTCTTCTAAGTTCAGGAATGATAGAATGATGCTTTTTCTCTCCACTATTATTATAATAATATGTCTTGATCAGTGCACTTACACAAGATAAAGAAATTAATGGTATCTGTATCTGAAATGGAGAAGTAAAACTGTCACTATGAGAGATGACAAATTATATATAGAAAACCCTATTAGAGTTCATGAAAAAAAAAAAACTTGGAAACATTAAAGGAATAAAGTTGTAAGCTTCACTAGCAATAAAAAAAAATCTGTTGAATTTCTACATGCAAACCAGCAGGAAGATAACTGATAAACACAACAAAAAGTATAAAATACCTAGGAATACATTTATCCAAGAAATTGAAAAACCTTTATGTACTGAAAACTATCAGATGCAATTGAAGGAATTTGAAGACATTTTAAAAAAATGGAAAGACATTTTTTTGCTTCTGGTTCAGAAGAAACAAAATCGTCAAAATGTCCACTCTACCAAATATACAGATTCAACACATTTCATATTATGATCCCAATGCCATTCTTCACAAATACTGAAAACATCTTAAAATTTGTATAGAATCACAAAAGAGTACACACAATAACACCAACGCCAAGAAAAAAAAATAGATCCCTGATGCTCTAAGACTCCAAAGTATTCTTAAAAGCTAGAATAAATTAAAACAGTATGGTATTGTGATAAAGGCAGGCCTGTGGAAAATATAAAGGGTCAAGCACCCATAAATAAAAACACATGAACACGGAAAACTAATTTATTACAGGAGCCAAGCGCACACAATGGAAAAATCTCTTAAAAAAATGATTTTGGGAAAACTAGACTATTATCATACACCATATACAAAAATAACCCAAAATATATTTTATAATCCCTGAGATCATAAAATACATAACAGAAAACTTGTTGACACTGACCTTAACTTGCCTTTGTGAACTCCTCTCCAACAGAAAGAAATATAAAAGACAAAAGAGAAAATAAACAGGACTACATGAAAATAAAATACTTCTTTTCTGCACATGAAGGAAATCATGGCTTAAAACGAAAAAACAGCCTACCAAATGGAAGATATTTGCAATACAAAAATATATAAACAACTCAACCACAAAAAAGAAACCTAATTTAAAAATGGGCAAAGACTCAAAATAGGATCCAAAAAAGTCATATAGATAGGCAAAAAGCACGCGAAAAGATATTTTACGTTGCTTATCATTAGGAAAATGCAAATCAAAATCACAATGAAATTTCACAGCATACCACTGAGACTAGCTATTATCAAAAAGTCAAGATATAATGTAGTGGAGAAGATGTAGAGAAAAAGAACCTTCAGAGGCACTACTGGTAGTACATTTCTATAGACAACCTGGTAAAAATTATGGTGTTTCCTCAAAAAATTAAAAGTAAAACTACCATATGATTCAGTAATATCAGTTCTGGGTATTCACCCAGAATATAAAAACACTAATTCAAAAAAGTACATGCTCTTCTGTGTTCACTGCAGCACTGTTGACCATAGCCAAGCTATAGAGACACCCCAAGTGATAAAGATGTTATATGTACACACACACACATATACACAAATAGCAATACTGCTCAGGTATCAACAAGATGGAATCTTACCATTTACAAAAACATGGATGGATCTTGATGGAATTATGCTAAGTGGAATAAATCAGAAGGAGAAGAACAAACATGAGATGATGTCAATGATTTGTGTGAATAAACAAAAAACAAATCCTTTGACACTGACAACTGGGTGGTAGTTATGAGAGAAGAAGGTGAAACAGAAGGAGGGGACAAGTAGGTGGTGGTACATGGTAGCTGGACATTTGGTGGTGGACAGATCTAATATTTATATAGTTGCTTAAGTGAGAAACTATACACATGAAATTTAAATGTATCTTTTCTATTAAAAAAAAAGCCAAGTGGACAGTGCAATGTTTGTTATGTTGTCTAAACGTATAACACATTGAGTATAAAACCTTCATTGGATACCATTAGAGATTGCTAGGATACTAACCTCTTATTCTGAAACATAAAAATTGAGAAAAACACAAAATATTTACTCTGCCTTTCCTATATGAACTATCTCAGAGTGAAATTGCTTCAACTATTCCATACCAAATAATTCTAATAAACATGGAAGAACATGGAAGTAGAATCGATCATTTTATAATCCTTAATGACATCATTGATTCAGACAACAGTGCTTAAACTATTGCATGGCAACATGAAAGAGAATTAACAATTAAGGGATTAGGCAATACTATCAAAACCCACAAATTAGTTGATTCTTCAATAAAAGTGGGAAAAATCAATCATTGAATCCACTTCTTTTTGTCACTTAATTATCAAGTTAACAAGAGGTGTAAATATCTTCTGCACTGAAGATATACAGGTCTTAGAGATTATGTAAATGGTGTATGAATTCTAAATAATAAACTGCTTTCTGATACCTTTATGCATAAATTCTGCAATGGCAAAAATTTTCTACTCATGTTAAAAAACTTAAAGGAAACCACAGAATAGAATTACTGGCCAACCCAAACTACATTCTTTGGTTCTCCAGGTGAGATGACAAAATTATTGTATATGAATGAGTCTGGGATCTTTGTGTATCCCACTCCATTCAATCCTAATGAAATCAGTGTGCACCAAGAAGATCACAGGGAATGAGGACTCTGATTAGCAGCTAAATTGATTGCTAGTAGAAGCCAAATTACCAGTAAAAGTTAGGTTCACAAAAGAACACATCAACAGAAGTACAACAGTGAGATTTTGCCTATGAACTAAACATAAAATGTTGCCTATGACTCTATAAAGACTCCGATTTGCAATTAGCTTTGTGTTCTCAGAAAACATAGAATAGAATCTACCTTAAAATGCTCACCCTCTTGTTGAGTGTCTGCTGAATGAACTCAGAGATCATTTGAAAGTTGCACAGGTTAAACCTGCTCTGATTGAGATTAATAGGAACGGGCTAATAGCCAAAATATGCAACAAACTCAAAAACAGGAAACAAGAACCTCATTTTAAAAATGGGCAGAGGATCTGAATAGTCACTTCTTCCAAGAAGACATACAGATGGTCAACAAGAACATGAAAAGACATTTATTGTCTCATATTTAGGGAAATGCAAATGCAAACAATGAGATACCAGCTCACACTGATGCAAATGCCTATAATAAATATAAGAAACAAGCATTGGAGGGGGGTGTGGGATAAAAGGAACCCTCTTATACTGTTGTAGAGAATGTAAATTCATGCCGCCAACAGAACACAGTATGGAAATTCCTCACGAAATTAAAAACAAATGCCTTCAGATATGATTATCCCATTTCTGGTCATTTGCTCCAGAAAATACAAAAACATTAATTTAAAGAGCTAGCTGCAGCCCCATTTTTATTACAGCAACTTTTTTATAATAGTCAATTAACAGAAAACAACCTAAGTCCTCAACTGATATATAGATAAGGAGGCTGTGGTACATATACAAAATGGAATACTAATCAGTTATAAAAACTATCAAATACTGCTATTTGCAACAACATGAAGGGACAGGGTATTTGGAGAAAGACAAACATGATTTCATTTATACATGGTATATATAGAAAACAGATAAATAATAAAAAATCTTTCAGACTGTAACACCATTTACCGATACTGAAAAGGTATCAGTAAGACAAAAGGGACAACTCTATGGTCAAGAATAGAACTGAACTTTTAGTGGTGAAGTTGTGTTATATATACATGATGATTTTCATTGGTATGCAACTGAAAAGTTATACTGTAATATTTCTGGAATTTGAAAAGATGGGAGTAGCAAAATTAAATAATATGCAGTTACACAGCAAACATTATCCAACAGGTACATTATGTTTGCAAAACACATGAGGGATTGCAGCAATGTTAACTGAAATGCCATCAATTTATTAAGCTCCATAATTTAGAATTGGAAGCAAATGGCATTCAATAAACAGTTGTGTGTGATCACATGAGCAACATCAAGTACTTATTTGAATTACTGACAAATTATCCACTATTTTGATAATATAAATTTTCTTCTTTATTGGATTAGTAATACTTGTCTTAATAAATTAGCCTACTTTCTGTACGCTCTTGTATCCTTAGCCACCACATCCTTTTACTTTATTGTGTGTAGTGGAATATGGCAGGTACTGAGAGTTAAATGTCTCTAGAAGTTCTTTCAGAATCATGTTAAAGAGTCAAATGAGTATAGCATTATCCACCATGAACCCATTAATTTTCCCCAAGTCAAGTGAGGACAGTAAAATACTGGGTTAACAATTTGTGATGTAGAATTAATCTTTCAGCATTGTTGGGGTTAGGGGCTTAGTCAAGAATTCATGTATAAGTTATAGTCAGACCCCCATATCCATGACATATTGATGAATTTCACATCTAAAGAATCTGAGAATGCAGAACTCATGGGCAGAAAAAAATAATCTGCAAGTTGACCTACACAGTTCGAATCTGTGTTGCTCGGGAGTCAATTTTAATGTGTTTTTAAGTTTGTCACAGATGTCTTTAAAAGTGGCAAAAGCAGTGAGAAAGTCTAGATCAGAAAGTGAAGAATGAAGATTAGAGAGTGAAGGTAGTGATAAAGTAATCAAGAAATAAATATAAGTGTTAGAGAAGATAGTATGGATGGATTAATAAGATAGTAAAAGCCATCTCTCAGTGTTCATTCATTAATCTGCCTGCCCATCTATCAATCCATCCGTTCAATACTGAATCACCTCTTCTATACAAAACAGTATAGATGCTATGATTATCAGCATGAGAAAAATGAGAAGGTTAGGGTACTTTTCTGGATGTACAAAGGAGGAACAGATTGCACAACTACAGTGAATCAATGACATTTTTATGAAAGAGGTAGCTTTGGAGTTGAAAAATAAGTTCTCATGAAGAATGGGACTTTAAAATATTGATGGAATATGGCAGACTTTTCAGCAGAGGCAACAGTGAAACCACTGATGGAAATATAAAGAGAAGAGTTGACTCAGATAAGCGGATGAATGAAAGCTTTGAGTGGAAAATAAGATTGCCTAAGTGCATTGGAGAAAAAAGCATTTATGGTCATGTATATGAGTAAAAACCTGCGTTGAGATATGAAGATAAATGATAAAACTACCCATACTTTCTACTGCTGCACAGAAAATTAACACAACCTTATCACATTAAAGTAACACAAATTTGTTGCCCAACAGTTTCTCTCAGTAAGACTAAAATCAAGCTGTGTACTGGGGTTACAATCCGTTTTCTCCTTTCTTTATTGAGGTGACGTTGGCTTACAAGACTAAATGATTTAGGGAAATGGGCTACACTATTATTTGTGGCTGGGTATTCTCTTTCAAATCCATCCAGGTTCTGGAAAAATTCAGTGGTTGTATGATCAAGGCCCCTGTCTTCTAGTGACCGAAGGCCACCCCTCAGCTTCTAGAAACCACCCACATTCTTTTTTGACATGATCAAGCCTGCAGTATAGACTCTCCTGCATTGAATAACTGAATTCCTCCATCTCTAACTTATAGACCAAGATTGAAAGTCAACCTCACACTACAATCCTTCCTATCTGAAAATCAATTGATGTAGGTGCTCTAATTGCAAATGCAATATCCCTTCATTGAAACTCCTAGGTTGGTATTTGACTGAATAAATGGGAAGTTTGCCTGTGTCAGGAACTAGGAAGCCTTGGGTCTATCTCAGAAATCTAGTCAGTATCCAAACCAACCATTCAGGTTGCCTTATTTCTAACCTGTAAGTAGATCCTGCCAGCTTATTTCTCCCCTTCACACATGTGTATACCTTAAAATTATTAACTGTAGTTGCAAGTACTTTATACACACACACACATACACACACACAAATAGAGAGAAAGTAATAGAAAATGCATGCTATTATTCAGGTGATAGTTTCTATCAGATTTGAATTAAGTCTAAGCTATATTTTGAAGATCTAAAGTAAGGTTACTCACAATTTCTAACTTATTTCAAATTAATCAAAGTCTGTTCCGCAAGATCTTACTGGAAAAATTGAAAATATGACATGCTTATTGTATGCTGGAACTAGATTTGTATTGGTTTGAGAATAAATATTGTATAACACAAAGACAGCTAAATTGTATGAGGTCAGTCTTGGGCTTTTCAGAGCTGCAAAAATATGTTATGCCTCTGTTATAGGTAAAAGATAGTATCATAAAATGGGCGATTGCACAAAAGGAGTAATCACATGTGCTTGCAAATTTGTTTCCTTGTGAGCAATGTACCACCTTCCATTCTGCATATTTATGGTGTCGTCTGGGTTCCTATTTATGGCTGAAATCACCTTCAGTTATTTCTCATAAAATCAGTTGCTCTGTGGTATTCACTTTCCTGAAGGAAAACTGAGTCCAAACAATATATAGTCAAGTGAACCAAATTTTCATGCATATAGGAATAGAGAATGGGTGACAATCTGTATCTTTAGGTAGAATTCCATTGTTTCTTGGAGTTTCTCCTCTTTCCTTATTTATTAGTAAACAGCTAACTTAAAGCATTTTATTTGTACGGCTGATTTCTATGTGTATCCTTCCCAGAATATCACCTCCTCGTATCCAGTAAGACAGCCAATAGACATGGTACCATCAGTTTCAGATCATCTCTCTAATATGGTCCTTTGAATTTAGGTGTCATTTGTATTCATAAGAGAAATTGCTGCATTCTGATCAATAAATTCAGTTGCAATTGATCATGAAAATCAACAGATACATTGAACATATTCCATAGTTTGTGCATTATTAATTTTTTTAAATCATTGGTGTTTCTGCTAACACACTTCCTTATTTGCTAAAAAATGATCAAAGTTGTGATTTTATTATTTAATCCTTACAAAAAAATTGTTCTAATTTTACCCTAAGTAGAAACAGAGATCGTCTTCATTCAGATTTCAAATGTATTATCACAAAGACTGATATTGAAGTCCTGCCATCAGTGGTGAACAGATTGAATTTGTTAAACTTTGTAAGAAACCCTGGTATAGGGTTTCCCCGGCCAGGTGGGGATCCATGTTACTCAGACCCCCTACCCAGCAGGGGGCATGTGAACCTCCAGGCATGACCCCCGCGCAGGTGAGAACATGCACAGGACCAGGTAGGGGCTTCACCCTACCCAACAGTAGGCAGCTGTGTATCTCAGCCATCTACAGGCCTTGGAAGCCACACCGCTGTCCAGGGTCCCATGGTAGGGGGGGATGAGGGCTGCTGTGTGTGTGCCACCATCTGTGCCCCACCCCCATGCCAGAAGGTGCCAGTGCACCTGCGAAGGAGGGTCAAGACACCCCTTCTGTTTCACTCCACTTAGTCCTCAGGAGGAATAAGAAGAGCACAAGTAATACCAGCACCACCATAGAATGGGTGAGGGACCAGATAAAGATCCTGTCCACACACCTGGGCAGGAGGCAAGAGAATGAACATTGAGAAAGTCATTGCATACAGGACTGGAGGAACCACCATGGTGACAACCTATCACAGAGTCACACCTGTGGCCTCACTGGGAGTTGATGAGCCAAAATCCCATCTCTGATACGCCATCTAAGACAGCAAGGCGCCCCTCCCCGTTCCATAGGAGAGGAAGGCCACAGAGTCAGAACATCAGCCTCATGGCAAAGCTGCAAACTGAGGGAGGGAAGAGGATCTGCAGTGACCATCCACAGATACCTGTCCACATGAGAACCTTCTTCACCAACACCGGCTGGGGGCGAGGCCCCCTAAACCAGACGCCAGAACTGTCAGGTGAAGAAGCAGCAGAATGGCACAGAGAACAGATGGGAGGAGACAGCCAGCAATGAGAAGACAGTGACTGACCTCACATGAGCACAGACTGGCTGCCCAACGCAAAGCTAAGACTGGAAACCTACCAACACGGCTTGTTGCGTCCCAGGAACACAGGCCCTCACCCAGCAAGAGGACACTGCCCCAGCGAAGGAAGAAACCAATGGACTAACATAGATCAACAAACAAGGAGAGAAGAGTCTGAGGGGATGGAGGGGGTTTGGGGGGAGGGGAAGGCATCCCAGAAAACATTTACCAAAGCTGTAAGAAATTTAAAGAATGAAAAAGTTAAAATTAAATTTAAAATAATAATAAAAAAGAAAGCTTGGTATAATACTAGTGAAACTATAGATCGGCATGAAAATCAAAATACAAGGAATTAATAAAAATACTTTCATTCATAAAATACATCAAGGATGATTTCTCAAATTCCAAATGATGATTGGTGATTCCACACTTATTGGAAATGAATATTGGTGTTCTGAACTAAATTTTGATTATGGAATATGAACAGACTTAGAAGAGTGGAGATGGAGATAGAAGGTCAAGGAAACACATTTGACATAGTTCATCATCATTTCCTGGATGTTAAAAAAAATCTATTTTATGATCAAATAAAAGGCCATGTTATAAATTAGTATTTACTGATTTATAACTGCTTTGTTTCATCAATAACCATCATAGACATTTTCATAGTCATTAATTTTAATGATCAAATATTGATGCCCACACTGAAATTACCATTTACAAATTAATTTTTTGTTTAGGAATTTTAAAATATCAGTAACAGTTGGTGTGATAGCTCATCCTATTAGCCTTATAATATAATGCCAACATTACAAACGTATGCAACATATCTGTAATTCTCAGATCCCTCAGTATGAAACCAATCTCAAAATTCTGATTAAGGGGAAAGCAGTTGAGATTTTTATCCTGGAACTTAGTTCTGTGATGCAGAAACTAGAGTTATATAAACATTAGTATATTTAATCCACACTGACCTGTTCCTATTTTGAAATACTTAGATTTAAAATTCCGCTGGATATGAAAACTGTAGCTTATTCAATATTGACTTCAATCTACAGATTTTTCTACAACATAAAAAGCAAGGCTTAAATCTACTTATTACAATTTCATACCATTGGCAAAGAAAATTTAACACAATTGTTGCATTAAGTGCAAAATAGGTGTGACACAGAACCCTATATTTGGTTAAGACGATCAAGCATATTTAAGTATTAGGGAAGACCACAGAACAGAGATGACATTAACCCATCAGCAGGTGCTATAGGGAAAAACTGACAAAGTTGACACTATCTAAAATATTTTGACTATATATTGAAGGAAGGAGCATTTCAAATGTATCTTTTTAAAGAGTAGCTTTATTATGATTTTACCATTGTATTTAAAAAATAAAGAAAAGTGAGTAGGTATGTATATGTCTTCGTATGTATCAGCATAAGAAAATCTGGAAGTATTTATACCAATATGTTAGACATAGTCATCTCTAAGCAGAGAAATCACAAATATTCTAAAAAAAATTTTCTGTATTGTTACTTTCCAGCAAGTGCAAAATTCATATTATCCACTGAAGGAATATGGTAGTTTTGTTTTATAATAAAACATTATAGAAATAATGAATTTCACGATGTCAGCAAGCTTTCCATTTTTTTTCTTGAAACTAGGTCTTGCTATTTCTGACCATGGAACTGTAGACTCACATTGCCCGGGGTACTACAGACTCAAGCAATCCCCAGCCTCAGCTTCCCAAGTAACTGGAATTACAGGTGTGCACAACCACACCCAGCTATGTTTTTGGGGGGACTAGGTCTCGCTACGTGCCCCCGGTGGGACTCGAACCATGATCCCTGGCCCCGCCGTGGCTTCCTAGGCTGCCGCTTACAGGCACACGCCACCATGCCCGGCCTAGCAAGCTTTCTGAAGACTGCTCTGATGATTCAAAACCCCAAAAAGGACAATATCAAGAGGCTAAAGTTCATCCACATGTTCACCTGCAGATAAATGTACTTTCTTAATGGAATCAAATGCAATGTACAGCTACAAAGAAACAGAACATGAAATCCTGTTGATTGCGACAACATGGATGGAAGTGGAGGGGGTGATGCTAAACAAAGTCGGTCAGAAGGAGAGACAAATACCAAGTGATCTGAGTCATCTGTAAATATAAAGAAACAACACAGAGGGACAGACAAAATGGAAGCAGAACCAACCCTAGCAATCCGACTGTAGAATTAAAGTTCCCTGAGGGGAAGAGGGAGAGAAGGTGAGTAAAATGGGGTTGGGGGGCAATGGTCTACGGTGGGGGATTGTGGGTGCTTTGCTGGCGGCTGCGGAGCGGTGTGCTTACATACATCTGAAGCTGTGTGACCCTGTTCATGCCAGAGGCTGCCAGCTCAGAACGGACTGGACTCATGCTGTGATATGAGGAAACCTTCATTTCACTCTCTTATCTGGCTTCAGGACACTGAAGACAGGATGGACATGATGGACGTCCGGAGAGCAAAGATCAGCTTCTCCATTCCTCCAACGTTTCCCTTGAGGAACATTCCCTAAGCGTTACCAACAAACGTATGAGTAAATCCCCTGCCCACCATTATCTCGCAGGAACTAATGTTTTACCCAAATTTTATTGTACCTTGGCCATTAGTCTTCCCTAGTTGATTAGTCATAAAACATTCTCTTGGCCCCTTTTTTCTCCCTTGCCTAGACCCTATAAAAGGCCTAGCAATTTACCTTAAAGTTGCTACCAGCCATGCTTCTGATAGCCCGCAGTCTTTGTGCCAATCTCTCTCATTTGTCCTTTCTTGCAACTCAGCGCCAGGCTCTTTACATGTTCACCTAAATCACATCCTTTGTCCAACACCTGCACATATCTGCAAGGTCTGACCTGCTTGCAGATCGCACCCCACACTTTCCAGGGTCTGCTGGGACCTACCAAGTCAGGGATACTTGCTGCTCTTGTTCTGCAGCTTGATGGAATCTTCTGGGCCTGCCATGTCTAGCCTATTGGCTGCTCCTGCTAAGTGGCACGCTGTGCGGTGCCAGAGTCCTCTCACAGGGCTGCCATCCTGGCCCACTGCACTGCTTGCTGGGGTCTTCCAAGGCTTACCGCATCAGGTTGCCTGTGGGGCCTGTGTTGCTCCTTGTGCTCAGTCCACTCCATTGCCTTCTGCGGTCCTCCTCCGGCTGCTGCACCCAGGGTGTGCTGTCATTGGACATTTGTCCTTCAGGGGATGGTGGCTTTGTTTCGCTGCAATCTAGCTGTGAGAACCTTTGTTCTGCCAAACCATCTGCTGCTTCCCGCTAGCTCTGCCTTTTGGGTTGAAGAGTTAGTCATTATCTTTGAGTTTCCCAACCATTCTATATTATGGACTCATGGAACTGTAGATTAGATGTCATATCCGAGGAAGAATTTCTCAATAAAATGTCAAAGAATGGAGAATAGTTTTTTGAGCATATGCTGTGTTGAAGGCACTGAGGAAAAATTTGGTTCCCTAGTCACTGTTAAAACTACATAGCTAATGGAAAAATCCGGTTCAACATTAGCATTTTTTTCTTGTAATGCCCTTATAGAATGCTCCTACTATACCTTCTTGTCTGGCATATACTTGGATGAGAAGATTGCACAGAATAAGAAATGTAATCCTTCAATAACTTTCTCTTCTAAAAGAGAAGCCGGTGCTGTGTACTGAATTTTATGGGAAGCACAAAGAAATAAATGCCCAAAGTAAACTAACTTGTTGGTTATTTTGCAGGTATTTTTCAAAGTTTTCAAGGGAAAGACCTCTGAGAATTCATTTACTCTGCAATCTCTTTCTTTAGGCATGAACACTTCTGACATATCTGTGAGAGTGAGATTCAGTAGGAGAAAAATCAATCATGGGAAATAGAGTGCCTTTCATTTCAAACACTTTTTTGATATATGTGCTTCAGCTTTCACAAATATTTAAATCTGAAGCAAACCTGTGTTTATTTCATATGTAATCAGCTGTAGTTTAACTCAATGGATCACATAATGCAGCAAGTTAATTTATTTTCATCTCTAACAACAGCGAAGGACCAAATATTCTGATCTTGTTTTAAAGAGAACTGATTAAGATTTGTCTTTTGTTATGTTTCATAAGAAGAAAAATACCTTAGGCAATGTACCATAATATGCAGATTTCAAAGAATAACACAAATATTTCTATGAATTGTCAGTAACACCCTAAGAAGATAATTAGTCATCTTGAGCTGTGATACCGTATTGATCTTTATTTTAATGATAATTAATGTCATTTCTAAAGGTGGTGGCAATTTTTTTTTTGAATGGGAAATTTTAGCGGAAAGAAACTATAGCTAGGAAAGACTGCATGGTTTAAAGGCTAAACTGGTTCCAACATGGTTCTGGACCCATACTGCCTGGAAGCAAAATCCAGTTCTGCGACGCCATTAGCTGTGTGACTTAATGCTGTGTACTTAAGTTTCATTTCAGCTAAGTGAGAACTAACAGATGGAGGCAAAACAGATGGGAGTGAATCAAAAAGGAAGCCACTGCCCAAAATGGGTACAGAAACAAAACTGTTTTTGAAAAATAGGAAAGGATAGAAATACCACAAAGGTGGCCTAGATCGTGAAGTGACATACACCAGAGAATAAGAAAAAAATAAGACAAAGATCTAGATCCAGAATATAAATTGACTTTGCAATTCCAAGAAAAAAAAATAAGACAAAGATCTAGATCCAGAATATAAATTGACTTTGCAATTCCAAGAAAAAAAAATAAGACAAAGATCTAGATCCAGAATATAAATTGACTTTGCAATTCCAAGAAAGACTGGAATAAATAGGAAGAAGTAATGAATGAAAAGAAATGACTCTACTAGAAAATAATAAAGAAAATCTCTCCAAACTGAAAACAGATATGAAAAATGAGAACAGCACGTACACCAAGCAGGTGAACGAAAACGTGCTGCAAATCTTCCCATGGGCAGTGATAATTTAGAACATGAGGGTCAAGGGAAAGCCATAAAATACTTCAGAGAGGAAAAATAATTATCCACAAATAATAAAACTATGTTTGACTCTGGCAACTTGACAAAAACACAGTGGGGAAAAGCATTTGGTTTTTAAAGAAATAAATCTGAAAAAAGTGTATAAGCCACCTATCAATCATTCAAATTAGAGTAAAATAATGGTATTTTTCAGACACACACAAGTCACAATTCGACAACTCCCGAATCCTCCCTGAAATACTTCTAGAGCCACAGGAAGATGAATCTGCACTCTGTCATCTACCGTTGACCTAGACCCCCGTATATATTAACCCAGAAGGTGAAAGTAGACACAAAGAAGCAGTAACAGGCAAAGATAGCAGACAGTAAGAGCCGTGTTACATCGAATTATGATTTTAAAATAGAGGCTCTTAATAGGCTCCCAGGTAGCATGAAGCTGCTAGTGAGGCAAGGCTCTGCCATGGGGTGAGAGACCTTACAGTGGTCACAGTAGGTACAGAATGTTATTCTGATGATGTCATCAAGATGGCGACGGAAGAAGTTCCTTGCTTTACTCCCAGAAGAACTAACAGCTGACTAGTGGGACACTGACCTGGAGACTCCTTCGGCTTGGGGTGAGACCAAAGCCTGTCTTTATACCTCAGAGGGCAGCAGAGGCCAAGCCAGACAGGTCACAGAGGAGTTTTTGCTTTATTAAACAGAAGATATGGTGAGCGATACCTGGAGGTTGTGTTCTGGGGCACGGGACACAGAGCACGGCTGCTGGCTCAGCTGGTGGTCCTTGGAAGGGGAAACAGGAAGAGTCTTTGGAGGCACCAGCCTTTGCTGTGTGAAACCAATACAGAGAGGCTGCATTACTCCACATAGGCCAGGTCCCCAGTAAGGAAAGCAACCCAGAAAAGCTCTAAGCTATACTCTCCCCCACCCTTGGAGAAGTGCAGTGATAGCAGATGGCTGAGTGTCACATCTGGAACCCCAGAGACGAAGGACATTGACAGCAGCCCCAGAGCATTCCTGACTGTGATGGAGCCTGACAGACCCCTCCCGCACCCAGCAGACACAGCAACCACAAAAACTATTCTCAGTATACATAGAATTCAACAAAATCCAGTCAAAGTAAAACCAGCGTCATCTGGAAGAAAAGTAAAGTAGTTTGACTTTCTTAGTTATTGCTATAATTTTTTTTTACTAATAGGGACATTTAAACTAGCCACCTGGGCAGTCAAAAAATGTAACAGAGTAACTCAAGGGAATATGGTAGCACAAGAAGAGAACAGCCCTTGAGAGTTTGACTACAAAGACATGGACGATTACATTTCCTTATCAGATGGAGTTCAAAATTGCTGTAACAAAGAAACTCAGAGAAGAAAACTCAGAAAGACAGAACAACTTATGTGCACATCAACTGATGAATGGATAGAGTAGCTGAGGAACAGAAAGTTGGTGGAATACTATGCAGCTATAAAAATGATGAAATCCTGTCATCTGGTATAATATGAACTGACCTAGAGGAAATGATGCTTAGTGAAATAAGTCAATCTAAAAAGATAACCACCATATGATTTCATCCATACGTGGTGAATTGAGAAAGCAATACAATTTACATTAAACAAAACAAACTTTTAGATTCTGAGACCATTAATCCCATAGGGGAAGGATGATAGGGAGGTTGTAAATCAGGAAAAAGGAAATAATTGCATGGTGAAGGATTTAATTGGACTTTTAGAGGTGACTGTAAGATAGTTATAGACATGTTGGTTCTCACTGAATACCTGAAATTTACAAAATGTTACAAAGCAATTTTACTTAATTTATTTAAAATTGACTTTAAAATAACAATGTGGAGCTAAAATACCAAATACTATCAATATAAAATGGAGCAGAAAATGGAGAAAGGAAAGGATGTGTGTGAGATTTCTTAATATTTAAAAAGGAGAAAAGTTATTACGTAAATCTACATATTATTAGAATAATATGTTAAATGTGTATCAGAGTTTTAGGGCAGCAACTTCAAGAATAAATGCATATAATTTCTAAGCCATAGGATTAAAGGAAAAATAACAAGGAAAACATGGATCTGAAATCGGGTCTCAAAAGAGAAGGAGGTGAGGGGCAGGGGCGCAAAAGCCCTCCAACTGACAAGCCCCCCAGTTCCGTTCCACCCACGCCTAGCAATTGCTACTCAAAGTGTAGTTTAACAACAGGGTTTATTAACAAGGGAGCTCAACAGGGAAAACAAGATGTCCTTAAAGCCACAAGTGGCAGTTATCTTATCCCAGTCACCATTCTGAGTCCAATGATGGTTCCTTTGCCCCTCTGAACCTCAGAGGAAGGCACTTTCGCAAAGTCCAGTCCTTTCTCCAGCGTCTTTTCTTCTTTTCTCTCCAGTGTCCACGCTGCTTGACTATTTCAAGGTGCTTCGAGCTTCTTCCACAATTGCTGGTGCACAAACCAGCTTTCCAAATTACAGGCCAGCTCTAGGTACCAGCTTTCCCTATCACCTTGCTGCAACGCCATGCTCTCCATGCTGGTCACACTTCTGCCAGCCACCATGGCTCCTCGTCCCCTCCAGCTCACTCTTCCAGGGGGCTTCTGCCCAGTCTGGTCACTCGGGCTACTCTTTACCTGCCTGCCATTCTCTTCTCTCCTCTCCCAAAAGCCCTCTCCCTCTCCCCTCTCCCCAAGTTCTCTCTCCTCCCGAAAAGTTCTCTGTCCTCGCCAAAAGGTCTCTCTGTGTTTCCCCTAGGCTCTGCTCCTTGCTTTTTACACCCCTGGCTTCTGGTCCAACCTCTCCTTTCTAACTCCTCCTTCTGGCAGTTTAACTGCCACACCAAAGGGAGGGGCTAACTGCCACC
>PVHY01024395.1:0-14429 GCA_004024945.1 Uropsilus gracilis
AAAAAAAAAAAAAAAAAAGAGAGAGAAAAGAAAAAAAAAAGAAAAGAAAAAGAAAAAAAGTGGAATCATTTTAAAAAAATGAATGAATACACAGTATTTGTCCTTTTGTGATTCACTTTATTTAACACAGTATCCTCAAGGTGCATTCATGTGTCCTGTAGCATGTGTCAACCTTCCTTTTAAAAGTTGAATAATTTCAACCTTACTTATGTATGTTCATACATGTAGATATATGCGGATATACTACCACATTTTGTTTATTCATTTAAGTAACCCTGGGCAAAAAAAAATTCCTTGATTGTTTTTTTAAAACTATTTCCTAAAAGCAATAAATCAATATTTTGAAAGATCATTCTCTTTGAAATAAATTATATGGGTTTCTTTTCCCCCATGTCTAATGAGTCAGGCTAGAGATATATATTTTTTCTTTGGTGAAATGGAAGGAGGGGTATTATGTAGTTGGGCTTGTCAGTTTCAGGAAAGAATAACTTCAAAGTTGAAATGTGGAACTCTGCCTACTGCAAATCACTTGAGCAGCCATTCAAGAAGCCCAGGTGTATGCCTACCCTATCTTGAAGACCTCTGCACTACAGTTATATTTTTATTCTCCAAGTGTTTCATCTGTTTGGCTTAGAATCCTGTAAATGACTCTACAAGTAATTTAATGCCATCATCCAGCTGTCTCCAAAGTTCTCTAAATCCACAAGTTTAATCAAAATCTTGAAAACAATAATCCAAAAACCTGAATAAAATACTTACACTGCTGATTTATCAAAGGAGGAAAATTTGTTCTTTGTTTAATCTTGTTGTAACAACTCATATTCAAATCATAGAGAAAATGACATTTTAGCTGACTTTTGGAGTAGAGCTTGGACTGTATCTAGTAGATGAAGAGATTTGTGAGTATGTATTTTATGTAGTTGATATTACACGTTCCTTATAGCTCGTGTTTGTTTCAGTAATTCACTGAGTCACTCAGCAGATATTTTAGTATCTGCTATATGCCAAATTCTATACTAAGCTCTGGATATAGGTCCTGAAGCTAACATTCTGAAAGGGACAAACTCAGTAAATATCATACAATGTGAAAATTACTTCATATAGAAAATCATGGCTGTATAGGAAAAGGGAAAAGGAAGTGGGTATCAGGAATGAAGTGCTACAGTACTAAAGACACTGCAGTGACATTTGAGTGCAGATTTAAAGGCAGGACTTTCCAGGAAAAGTGTTCTTAGCAAAACAGAAAAGCTAATGCAAAAGATTATGCTTACTTGTTCAAACAGCAAATTTGACTGAGCTTGTGCAGTTTGAAATGATACATCAAAGATCAACTTATTATCTCTAAGCTCCAAATACACTTGTCAATATATCCTCTTTCTTTGATAAATGGAATTCCTGTGTTTCTCTTTTCAGGCACCCTTTATGTTACACTTTCTCAGCAGAGTGATGGGAGGACACTGCAGGAAGAGGGGGTTTCTTGCAATTTCCAAAACAGTGGTAGGAATGGAAGGGAGTGAAAGGGAGGTAAGATCAGTCAAGTGAGTCGGTCATGGTGACTCATGCCTGTAAGCTTCAGCCTATGAAGCGGCTGGGGCTAGGGATCACGGTTCGAGTCCCACCTGGGGTCCGTAGTGAGACCTAGTTCCAAAAAAAAAAAAAAAAAAACCTGGGCGTGGTGGCACGCACCTGTAATCCCAGCTACCTGGGAAGCTGAGGCTGGGGATTTCTTGAGTCTGTGGTACCCCAGGCAACAAGAGCCTGCGGTTCCACTGGCAAAAATAGCGAGACCTAGTCTCAAAAAAAAAAAAAAAAAAAAGATCAGTCTAGTGAGTATAAGAATATCTGGCAGAACCTACCCAGTCATAGACCCAAAAAGAGATGCCTCTGGGATCAGATACAGTGCATAGCTTACTAAAAAGAGACATCAGGATTCCTGCCTGGTCTGCATATAGCTAGCTGTCTGTGGTCCTGAGGATTCACACCAAGCAGCAGATCCTTCTGCTAGCCCCTTGTGCAGCTGCATCTCTTTCTGACTAGACCATACTGCTACAGCATTAGCAGCATTGAGAATAGTCTCAGGAGACAGATCCCTAAAGGAGGGATGTGAATTGGTTTGGTTGTACCATTAGGCTTGAGCACAGTACTCAAGGAGGAGTACTCGATGAAGAGTGGCAGCCTAGCCGGGCTTGGTGGCGTATGCCTGTAAGCTACAGCCTATGGAGTCATGGCTGGGACTGGGACTCGCAGTTCAAGACCCGCCCGGGGCAACATACCAAGACCTAGTCCCCAAAAAATAGCTGGGAATGGTGGTACGTGCCTGTAATCCCAGCTACTTGGGAAGCTGAGGCTGGGGATTGCTTCTTGAGTCCGTGTTACCACGGGCAACCTAAGCCTGCAGTTCCATGGGCAAAAATAGGGAGACCTAGTTTCAAAAAAAAAAAAGGCCGGGCATGGTGGCACATGCCTGTAAGCTTCAGCCTATGAAGCAGCCAAGGCTAGGATCACAGTTCAAGTCCCGCCTGGGGCCCATAGCGAAACCTAGTTCCAAAAAAATAGCTGGGTGTGGTGGCGTGCGCCTGTAATCCCAGCTACTTGGGAAGCTGAGGCTGAGGATTGCTTGAGTCTGTGGTACCCCGGGCAACGAGAGCCTGCGGTTCCACGCAAAAACAGCGAGACCTAGTCTCAAAAACAAAACAAACAAACAAAAAAAGAGTGGCAGTCAGAAAAGCAAGAGGAAAACTACATCACTTTTTGTGTTGGAAGTATATTTCTTATTATTTTTTTTTTGAGACTAGGTCTCACTATTTTTGCCTGGGGTACCACAGATTCAAGCAATCCCCAGCCTCAGCTTCCCAGGTAGCTGGGATTACAGGCACGCACCACCATGCCCAGCTAATTTTTTTTTTTTTTGGAACTAGGTCTCACTACGGACCCCAGGTGGGACTCGAACTGTGATCCCTAGCCCCAGCCGCTTCATAGGCTGAAGCTTGCAGGCACGAGCCACCATGCCCGGCCAGGAAGCATATTTCTTGATATACAAGAAAGTATACCAAGTATTGGGTATGACAAAAAAAATGCATCAATATATAAAACACCCAGCTTCTAGCCTATATGCATCTTTCTTTGCTGTGAATGGCAACCTCCTCTTTTCAAGCATGAAACACCATCAACTTTGGAATGCAGGTCCAGGGAAAAGGAAGAAGGAAAATGGTATTCCAGGTTATGGGAACAACAAAAGCAAAATAAAACTTCTTAGAAAGGTAATTGGGCCGGGCACGGTGGCTCGTGCCTGTAAGCTTAGCCTATGAAGCAGCTGGGGTTAGGGATCACGGTTCAAGTCCTACCCGGGTAAACACAACGAGACCTAGTTCCAAAAAATACAGCTGGGCGTGGTGGCACGCGCCTATAATCCCAGCTACCTGGGAAGCTGAGACTGGGGATTGCTTGAGTCTGTGGTACCCTGGGCAACATGAGCCTGCGGTTACACGGGCAAAAATAGCAAGACCTAGTCTCAAAAAAAAAAAAAAGAAGAAGAAGAAGAAGAAAGGTAATTGTGGCTGCGGGAGGGACCTAGGCGCTGGCTTGGGAAGCTCTAGCCAGATTGGCCTCTGGGGGCCCCACGTGCCCTGATTGACACGTGCTCACAGCTGCCAGCCGGCCTCTGGCTGGCAGTAGCACCCATTGCACACCCACCGAGCACCCTCTGCCAGCAAGCTGGCTGGTAAGAGGGCCTCGGGTGTTGGCCCAGGAGACCCAGAGCAGATCAGCCCACGAGCAAGATAAGATCCACTCAGGGTTGGGGAATACGGGGGTGCGAAAGTCTTGCCATTTCACTCTCACTCCACTTAGTCCTTAGTCCTCAGGAGGAATAAGAAAAACATTGTGAACAGAGACATAGAATGTGTAAGGGACCAGATAAGCCTCCTGCCAATACAACTGGGCAGGACGCAGAGAAGGATCATCATCCAACACAATGGTCTGGAGAAACAACCATGAAGACCTGTCACCGAAATGCACCTACAAACGCATCAGGAATGGATGAACCAAGACCCCATTTCGGGATATTCCACCCAAGAAAACAAGGAGCCCCTCCCCATACCGTGGGAGAGGAGGTCCACAGAGTTGGGGAACTGGCTCCACAACAAATCCGCAAATGCAGAGAGTGGAGATCAGCCACAAAGGCCATTGATGGATGCCTACCCTCACTGAGAAACCTCACTGTAGGAAACGACTGGGAGCAAGGCCCCCCCAAGCCAGAAGGCAGAGCTATGGGGTGAAGAGGCAACGGATATACAGGGAGAATGGACAGGAACGGGCAGCCAGCAATGAGAAGACATTGTTAAACCTCAAATGAGCACAGACAGGCTGCCCAGCGCAAAGCTAAGACTACAATCCTTCATGCACAGAATGCTGTGCACCAGGAACACAGCCCCTCACCTGTCAAATAGGCACAACCACAGAAAAGAAGAGAGACCTATGGACTGAACATAAATCAACCAACAACGAGAGAGGAGTCTGAGTAAACGGATGGGTCACCAGGGGTTGGGGGTGGGGAAGTCATCCCAGCAACCTTTTATCAATGTAAGAAATTATAAAAAAAAAAAAAGAAAAAAAGAAAAAAAAGAATAAAACATAAGGGAAAAAAATAATAAAAGAAAAAGAAAGGTAATTGTGGTCCAATGGTAAGGGTTCTGATAATTTTTCTTTGCTATGATGGTTCTTTGATACCTACATGGACGTAGAAGAACTCTGGAGTACATAATGGATATAAGAAAATATATATTCAAGAAAAAATGAAAAAATAGTAATTTTTCTTTTTATGACCAATTACTTCAAATCCACTTCATAAGGCAGTTTCTTTAAGAATCGAACATCCCCTGTCATCTACCATACAAGGCCACTTCCTCTTTGCTCCTTGTAGTTGCCGCAATCTGTTAGTGTGAAATCAAGTGTGGAAACAAAGCGGGGTTCTTAACTAAATTTACAAATGAGAGTAGCTAGCCCTTTAAGTTCAGTCACTCATCAGGTTCCTCCCAGCCCATGCCATGCTGCAGTAGCAAGACCACACTATGCTAAAATGAGGCAAACAGATTTATTCACTAAAAAGACAAAATAGACCAGAGCAGGGTACAAGGGACCCCTCTGGTAATCTTACCACACAGTTCAATCTTTAGTCCAAAAAGCTCATATGGGTTCTTCAGTCACATGCGTCCACAAAGTGGTGGCTGTCCCACCTTTAAGCCAAGTGAAGAAACCAAGATGGCGTCATCAATCCTACTCCAAAAGTGGTATATTCAAAGCCAACAACAACAAAAAAAAATGAAGATGTCATCATTGCTCCTTCTCCAAAAAAGATACAGTTCCGGGCTTCTTTCAGCCTGAATCAACAAGACTCATTTGGAAGAACAGCAGCAACCACTTCAGGTGTCTCATGATGAAAACAGCAACACTCCAAGTTCTCTTCCGGTCTCCAGATAATTCCCAAACTTTACAGTTTCAAAGTTAAAGGAGGTTTTCAAGTACCAGGTTTTCAAGTCAGCTTACGCGGTCACAATGTTCTCCAGCATGCTCGCCTGAGCTCCAAACTGGTCCAGACTGGGGGTAGAAGCCCACAGCATGGCTTCCTACCCTGCCCTGCTGCCACACATGGCAGCGGTAGCTCCGAGATCTCCAGTCTCCCTGCTGCTCCTCTGCTCTCTCCCTTCTCCAGCTTTTTCTCTCTCCCTCTCCAGCTGCAGTCCTTCTTAAATACCCCTTCTCTGTTCCTCGGGAGAGAAGGTTTGTCTTCCCTTCTCCAAGTCTCCGCCCACCAGAGCACAGTAGTTATCTTAATACAGCATTACCATATTGGGGCCACAACCCCTCAATTTCACCACAGTACCCCTATCAATAGTATTAATTCATGTTTTCTTAACTGTTGTGTGCCAGTCAGTAGTCTGCAAATTCTCTGAGGGCAAAAACTGAGATCCTTTATTTCTCTTGTCTAACTTTTCTCTCTTTAGCAGTAAACTTCACTAATTTATAATTGACCTCTTTTTTTGTTATACCCCACCTAAGCTGCCTTTGAAGCCATAAGCCTCTCAAAAGCAGAGATTTGATTTTCTGTTTTTCCCATTATTCAACAGCTAGTAGACTTAGAACTAAGTAAAAAAGGAAAAGAAATTTATTAAAAATTACTTGTTTAAAAATATTGGTAAGGCCAAGTAATTTTATAACACTTTTTTTTCTTCTTTTTTCTATAATCATGGTATTAAAAAACAGGGGGGGTTAAATTCAGGAAAATTCAGACTTTTTAGTGCTCTATGACTTTAGTGTTCTTTACTGTTCTATAATATCTCTTATCATAAACATCTAATAGCAACATCAGGAGTGTAAAAAAGCTCAATTTAAGATCAATGAAGCAGGGCACGGTGGCACATGACTGTAAGCTTCAGCCTATGAAGCAGCTGGGGCTAAGAATCGCTGTTTGAGTCCCACTTGGGGCAACACAGTGAGACCTAGTCCCAAAAAAATACCTGGGTGTGGTGGTTCATGCCTGTAATCCCAGTTGTGGTACCCCGGGCAATGTAAGCCTGCCACATTTTACCACAGGCAAAAATAGTGAGAACTAGTCTCAAAAAAAATAATAATAATAATAATAAGATCAATGAGGATTCCCTCAACTCATAAAAAGGGTATGCAACAAAGGACTGATACCAGCATAGAAAGCTCAACTCTGTTCAAGAAAGGATTGACTCCTGATAAGGACTGGTGAGAAAACTTCTTGGAATATTCCACTGAAGTGTGTTTGTATGTGCCTGGGACTTTGGGCCATACCAGATAGTTGAGGTTAACCATCTAACTTAGGCATCCCATGTGGCATTGGGTTATGATGTCTTAGTTTGACTTCTAGAGAGGCTGGAGAGGGAGAAGAGGGAGAAACTATGATTAGTCATGCAGAAAGAGTAGTGAGGCTCCCACGAAAAGCCCAGACACCAAGGTTTGGTTTGGTTTCCCTAGTTGGCAATGCTGTGTATAACTAAGTACTGCTAGGGAACTAAGTGCTGTTTAATGGGAGAGATATCGGAAAATTTGTGCCTTGTCTCTCTTGGGCTCTGATTTATATCCCTTTTGCTTTTGCTGAACATAATGTTCTCTTTCATGCTAGTAAACCAAAATAAAAGAGCAAATTCTGTGAATAAAAGAGTAATTCTGAATTCTGTGTGGTTTTTCAAGCTTATTATTAAACTGGAAGATGGCCTTGGAGATGCCCCAACACAAGATAACAGGCAAACATCAGAATACAAAAGAACTTTATCTTTTAAAGCAGAAATCCGGGGTTGCTGGAGCTCCTTTGTCAGTGGGAAGCAAAGACCGCCATGACCCCCAGGTAAGCCCCCTGCACCTGGAGAGCCTGGGAGGGGGAACCTGGGGTATGGTTTTAGCCCCACCCACCAGCGGATGGTTGCATGGAGCAGCCATCTGCAGCCTGGACCAGCCAAGGCTTGTATCTCCAGGCCCTACCCCAAGAGGGGCTTTGGACTGTGCATGCCTGGCCATCTGGGCCCCACCCCCCTGCAAGGAGGTACTGTGGTTGGGGGTGGGTTAATGCCCCTTCCACTTCACTCTCATTCCAGCTAATCTTCAGAAAGAGGAAGAACATACATAATATAAACTCCATCATAGAATGGGTAAGAGACCAGGTAAAATCCAGTCCACAAGCCTGACCTGGACACAGGAGATGGACAATTGAGAGAACCAGTGCATACGAGACTGGAGAAACAACTATGGAAATACAATGTCATGAATTGCACCTACGCACTCACCAGGTCTGAAAGAGCCAAGACCTCATTTCGGAGATGCCTTCTAGGAGAGCAAGGCACCCTTCCCCACACCATGGGAGAGGAGAGGAAGGCCAAAGAGTGGGGCATTGGCCCCACAGCAAAGCTGCAAACTGAGACAGAGGAGATGATTTAGAGTGGCCACTCACAGATGCCTGTATCCACAGAGAAACTTCTTCACCGACACTGGGTGGGGGTGAGACCCCACCAGAACCATAAGGTAAAGGAGCAAAATAACAGAGAAGGGAGTGGAAATGACAGCCTGCAATGACAGAACATGGACAGACCACAAATATAGACTGACTACCCAACACAAAGTTAAGACTGAAAACCTACCAGCAGGGGGGAACACAGTCCCTCACCCTGTGAAAGGACACTGCCACAGGAAAGAGACTAATGGACTAACAAACAACAAAGAGGATTTGAGTGAATGGAGGGGGGCCAGAAGGAGGGGGTTTTGTCCCAAAAATCATTTACTGAGATTGTGATTTAAAGAATAAAAATAAATAAATAAATTTTTTTAAAAAAATCCACTTAATCATATACCCGTGCTGCCTAAACACCTTATCTTTGGATGTGATTAAAATCTGTATTGGAAAGAGAAAAGTCTCATTTAAATAAACACTGTTGAAGGGATTAGTGAAGTTGAAAGTGTACGCCTGCGTTTCTCCCATTAAGTGTTCAAGTTTCTGGTTGTAAAATTTGTTAATATGAAAGTATATAGGGTAGTCATTGAAAATGATCTAGATGTTGAAAATGATCTGTGCTTACTAGCATAGAAAAAAATTACATAACAAATTGTTATGTGAAAAACTAGACCACAGTGTATCTAATATGATCCCAGTTTCATTAAAAAATCACAAAATATTTAATTAAAACAGTTAAAATCCACTGCTGGTGACCTTGGGATAAAGTAATCTTACACAGTTACTGTAACCTGACACAAAATTTTTAGAAAGTTAATTTAGCAGCTATTAAAAAATTAAACACCGAGAAGCTTTTTTGCCCAGTATTTTCAGAGTCCCACCATTTAAAAAGATAACTGCTGAAGAAATTGCAAGACATGAAAGAAACCAAGCTCTTGTAAACTTATTTTTTAAAAAATGTCCAAGAAATACAGAAGAAAATAGTCTGATTCTCTTTATTAGCCTTCATGAATCTCTTGTCCATAAACGTGTTTAAATTCCTTTCAAATCTATTCCTATTCAGACTCTAATCTTTATAAACAGAAGTGAAGACAACTATGCACCAGAAAACCCAAAGAATCTCTGAACAGGCATAAGGATCAAATTCCCGTAACCTTATCTTTGGGTGTGGTTAAAATCTGTATTGGAAAGAGAAAGGTCTTATTTAAATAAAGATGTTGAAGAAGGTATTAGTGAAGTTGAAAGCATATTCGCTAGGTTCTCTAAGGGCTCACATTACTTGTTTTATTTTCTTCGTTACTGGTTTTAAAATATTACTATAAAAGCATACTGTGTTGGGCCGGGCACGGTGGTTCGTGCCTGTAAGCTTCAGCCTATGAAGCGGCCGGGGCCAGGGATCGCGGTTCGAGTCCCGCCTGGGGCCCGCAGCAAGCCCTCGTTCCAAAAAAAAAAACAAAAAAAAACCAAAAAACAAAACATATTGCGTAACCCTTGAAAATAATATAGATCTGTGTTTACTGGCTAAACTAACTTCCTGTAGGCAATTAGGGTTCAACTCGCCGGAACGCACAAAAAATAATTGGGGTACTCCTAAGCCACCCCGTGGGTAGTCGAAGACCGCACCGATCATGAATGCAATTACACACAGCTTGTGCTATCTGCATTGTTATTCCGTTATTCTCCCTTGGCCGGGCCAGTCACGCCAACCCTCCAATTAGCGGTGACGCTAGACGTAAACGTGCTACGCCGTGACATCAAAGCAAGATGGCTGCGCCCTGAAGGCTTTTTCCTGTGTCCTAAACTCTTGCCGTTTGCTGGCGTCAGAGTCGGACAGGTTTCTCCATTCTCCAAAACACTTTCCAACCATGTTTTCCCTCCGAGGTTGCGGCCGCTCGGTCGCGGCTTCCCTCGCCAAACAGCACCTTCCGTTGGCCCGATTTAGTGCTGACAGCGCGGCTTCCCGTACTCCGCACTTCGACGTGATAGTCATCGGGGGAGGACACGCCGGGAGCGAGGCTGCTGCTGCTGCAGCTCGATGCGGCTCGCGGACTTTGCTACTCACCCACCGCGTAGACACGATCGGTGAGCGCTCAGGGGATGTTTTGCAGATAGCACGCTAGTTGCCAGTACCCCTTCCGTCCCCTCCTAGTGCCCGAATGGACACCTTCCCCACCCCAAAACTAGTGACACCCCTAGCATGAATGGTTTTAGCCTGATCTGTGTTCTGCAGGGATCTGGCGGGTCTGAGACTAGAATTCTGGAATCGGCTATTCTGTGGAGCATGGATTGTGGCGGGGAGGGGCGAGGCGGGTCCTTGAGAAACTTTAAGATTGCTTGCTATTAGTTTCTGCTTTTGTTGTTGTACTTAACCCTTTATTGGATTGTTGCTTTGAATAAAAAGTGAATTAACATTAGTTATCGTTTATGAAAAGACTTTTTTGCGTTCCATTTTTTTGTGGAGCCCCTTTGAAGGACGATGCTGCCCCCCAGTCTTTATTTCTACTAGATGTTTGTTCCTCTAGATGTTTGTGCTTAGAACCCAATAAAGCCGGACACGGTGGCTCGTGCCTGTAAGCTTCAGCCTATGAAGCGGCCGAGACTAGGGATCACGGTTCGAGTCTCGCCTGGGGCCCGTAGGGAGACCTAGTTCCAAAAAAATAGCTGGGTGTGGTGGCACGCGCCTGTAATCCCAGCTACCTGGGAAGCTGAGGCTGGGGATTGCTTGAGTCCGTGGTACCCCGGGCAACGAGAGCCTGCGGCTCTGCGGGCAAAAATAGCGAGACCTAGTCTCAAAAAAGAACCCAATAGTGCTTAATAGGCAATGGCTGGAAGGCCATAATCAAAAGCAAGACACCTTTGGAATCTTATGAGAGACTAGCTAAAACATATTCTTATAAATTACGCGTACTTGTTTTTCCTCATGTTTTTTACTTGCAAATATAGAGTAAAATATTAACTTTTGTAAAATTGGGTTAATCACCTAATTGTATTATGAAATATTGTTTTTAAATTACCATTCAGCTTGTAACTGTGGAGAAATATGCTTTTCTTTTTTTTGAGACTAGGTCTCACTATTTTGCCCGGGGAACCACAGGCTCATGTTGCCCCAGGTACCATGGACTCAAGCGATCCCCAGCCTCAACTTCCCCAGCCTCAACTACCTGTAATCCCAGGTAGCTGGGATTACAGGCACATGCCGCCAAACCCAGCTATATTTTTTTGAAACTAGGTCTTGCTATGTGCCCTCCGCAGGACTCGAACCGCCATCCCTGGCCCGGATCACAGCTTACTAGGCTGCTGCTTACGGGCATGCGCCACCATACCCAGCCCTGGATGTTGACACACATATCCTACCCCTCTATTTCTTATAAAAGCCTGAGATTACTGATATTACTTTATAGCTCTAATTAAGATAGGGGAAGTTAAAGCGTAGGTATAAAATGTTTTCTACTTTCAAGATGTTTGAAATTTAATTATTTCTACAAAATGTATTTGGCATTTGTGGAAGACATAATTGATTATGGCAATGAACAAGAGACTTCTTAAAAGTATGCTTGATTTGAGAAGGTTTTATGAGGTAAGGCGTTTAAAACCACATCTAAGGCCAGGCATGGTGGTTCTTGCCTGTAAGCTTCAGCCTATGAAGCGACCGGGGCTAGGGATTGTGGTTCGAGTCCCGCCTGGGACCTGTAGCCAGACCTAGTTCCGAAAAAATAGCTGGGTGTAGAGGTGCGCAGGTAATCCAAGCTACCTGGGAAGCTGAGGCTGGGGATTGCTTGAGTCTGTGGTACTCCGGGCAACAAGAGCCTGTGGTCCTACTGGCTTAAATAGCAAGACTAGTCTCAAAAAAAAAAAAAAAATCTATAGGCAACCTGATGAAATGGTAAAATTATGCTTCAGAGAAATGATTCAAAAGAAACTGTAGGCAATGGTTATCTTTTAGGATGCACTGAATACCTCTTGCATGTCATTATGACTTTGGATTTTCTTTATAGTATATTTTCAAAGTTTTATTTTTTTAAAATATCATATGAGATGAATCAGGTCATTGTACAGACATTTCCCTATTAAGAACTCACTATGTGCAAGGTGCTATGTGTTTATTTTGTTTATGACTATTTTTTAGGTCAGATGTCCTGTAATCCTTCCTTTGGTGGCATCGGAAAGGGACATTTAATGAGGGAAATAGATGCCTTGGATGGCCTGTGTTCTCGAATCTGTGACCAGTCTGGTGTACATTACAAAGTGTTAAACCGGCGTAAAGGACCAGCTGTTTGGGGTTTGAGAGCTCAGATTGATAGGAAACTTTACAAACAAAATATGCAGGTAAGAATAGAGCATGAAAACAGGAGAGTTTTGTGATAATTTTACTGTCATGTGCCAACTGTTATTCTCCTTTGACAGAAAGAAATCCTAAATATCCCACTGCTGACTGTTCAGGAGGGAGCTGTAGAAGATCTTGTTCTTTCAGAACCAGAACCAGAGAATACAGGGAAATGTCGTGTCAGTCGTGTTGTTTTGGGTATGTACTGGTTATAGATAGTAATAACATAAAATTGCTTATGGAGAACTTACTTTAGAGCAGAGTATGTGGATGTTTTATTTGAGGAAATTGTGTGTTTTACTGTATGGATAGGATAACTTAAAAAAATCCTAGTTCTCTTTTCATTTTGACCTTCATGAAGCACAAATTCTGGGTTCCTCTGTACCATCTTAGTGTTGATTTCATATCCTTCATAATTGTGTCATCTCCTAGTCTTTCTGTTATAATTTTCATTTTCCCTGGTTCTGACTCTAATTTTTAATTTATATTTTATATGTTTTTATTTATTTATTTTTTGAGACTAGGTCTCGCTATTTTTGCCTGTGGAACCGCAGGCTCTCATTGCCCAGAGTACCACAGACTCAAGCAATCCCCAGCCTCAGCTTCCCATGTACCTGGGATTACAGGCGCGCACCATCACGCCCAGCTATTTTTTTGGAACTAGGTCTCGCTACGGTTCCCAGGCGGGACTTGAACCGCAATCCCTAGCCCCAGCCACTTCATAGGCTGAAGCCTATGAAGGCACAAGCCACCGTGCCCAGCATTATATATGTATTTATGACTAGGTCTTGCTATTTTTGCTCGTGGAACTGCAGGCTCTCGTTGTCTGGGGTACCACAGACTCAAGCAATCCCCAGCCTCAGCTTCCCAGGTAGCTGGAATTACAGGCGCGCGCCACCACACTCAGCTATTTTTTGGGGACTAGATCTCGCTACGGGCCCCAGGTGGAACTTGAACCGTGATCCCTATTCCTGGCCGCTTCATAGGCTGAAACTTACAAGCATGAGCCACCATGCCTGGCCCTAATTAAATAGAATTTATTTGTTTATACTGAAAACAATTTTGTCTCTCTCCAGACTTAGTACTTCAGTTTTTTTTGTTGTCACTTCTCATGTCCATCTCCCTATTTGTAAACAATATTATTGTATTTTCATTTTTAAACTATCAGACTTAGACATTATATTTTAAATTTTTTTTTATGTTGATAATTTCAATAATATAAATACTATTAGAATTTATGGCTTAATTTTTTTCGGAAGATAGAAGTAAAATAAAAGATTGTTTACTATGGATCTAAGTGGTGGTATTTGTTTCTTTTTATATATTGTTTTGTTTTTCCTTGGGTTAATCATTGCTGTATTTGCAATAGTTGGATAATAATCCATTGTATATGTATTCCGTACAGTTTCTTCATCTAGTCATCTGTCTGGGTATTTTGGCTCCATGATTTGACTCTTCTGAGCATACGTATGCTTAAATCTTTTTGCATTAGAGTTTTCAGATTCTTCAGATTCTTGATCCTCTACCCTTGCTAAGTCAGCCGTCACCCTTCATCAACTTTCTGCCAAAATGAAAATACTTTTTTTTTTTTGAGGTAACATTGGTTCATACTGTATATGATTTAAGGGAATCAGTTCATACCTCTCAGGTATATGGAAATATCTCATCGTTTGACAAGATCTTTCCCATCTTGTCCATATGGTTGTATACTTTATTATTATTATTATTTTAGAGACAGGTCTTGCTATGTTGCCCTGGGGTAGTCTCGAACCCATGGACTCAAGTGATCCCAGGCTTCAACCTCCTCGCGCTTGGATTACAGGCACACGCCACTGTGCCCAAATGTATACATTTCTTTGTGCTTCATTTTCTTAGCACTTTAGGAAGGAGAGGAAATTATTTGAGATAGTTTGTCATATTTAGTCAGAGTCTAAGATTAATTCATTTACAAAATTAAGACTAACTTTGCAATGCTGATAATGATTTTAGGAACATGTAAATGAATGTTCTTCCAACTTTTTTTGATTCTTGAAATTGATAGCAACCTTCTTACTCATTAAAAATTCTAGGCCGGGCACGGTGGCTCGTGCCTGTAAGCTTCAGCCTATGAAGCGGCCGGGGCTAGGGATCACGGTTTGA
>PVHY01024396.1:0-19689 GCA_004024945.1 Uropsilus gracilis
TGGCTCAGAATAAAATACTTTTTTTCATGGAAATAAAAACTGATGAAGAAGTTGAGTTTGTATGGTTTAAAATGCATTAGGATCTTTTGGCTCAAGTAACTGTAAACCAGTAAATTAGGGATTAATTTGGCTCTGAAAATTATGCAAATTCTTTTTGTGATTCATACATGAATGTAACTTTTTACTAAGTGACTTTCACGATAGAGAGATAATGTTTGGCTACATTTTCTTAAGGTAGATAAATACAGGGATAAGATCTTAGATTGACAAAGAAAAAAAATAAAATTTCAGGGTTCAGGTTTTACTTAGTCACACCATATTTCACAACTCTTTAAAAAAAGAGTTCTTTTACAGTATGTGTAACAATGGGATATATTTTATTATTAGGAGGTTACTAGTGAGAACTCTGTGTATAGACTTATTTCATTTAGTTGTATTAACGTAAGGGAATAATTGTATTTATTGAATTTGTTACATTTATGTACCTGGAATTGCTGTCATTTCCTCCCGTATGAAACCTTAATTCCCTTGTTAAATTGCTCAAAATAAGGCACCATTGAATGTTGTAAATTAGGTGACAAAATGAGTTTTGTAGTTATAGAAAATCCTGATGCCCTTTTTAACACAGCAATTTTGGACATTAAATCAGATGGACTCATTATCTTCTTTAACGTGCCTAATAGTTAAGGAAAAATTGGTACTAATTTAGAAAAGAGTGCCTTATTTTTTTTCTCATCTCAAAACTTGTTCTGTCTTTTTTATTAGAATTAACTCTGCTCTGATGGTTTATAGATTTCAGTTTCATGAATTCATTACATTGTCATTTTATTTTAAAGAATAAGTTCTGCACTCTTTGATTATATTGGCTTAAAAATGGCTTTGCTATTATCAACAGGAAATGGGAAAGATTAGAAAGTATGTTTGTGTAGTAGATATTTGTTAGACATCTAATATATACGTTTGTAAGGAAAAAAAGCAAGCATAGTGTATGATTTTACAGTTCCAAGGTGCAAAGAGATATTCCTTGTAAGTAAAATACGGGTAACCAGCAGAAAGAAGGAGAGTTATTTTTATATTAGACATAATACTCTTTAAATCAAACACTGTCTGTCACAAAGAGGTCATCTCTTAATAATGAGTCAATTAATCAAGAAAATGTCACCATTATAGACACTTAAGGATCAAGATCAGATCACCTATATATAACAAATAAATATTGACAGAACAGAAGGAAGAACTGACAGTAATACAATGATAGTAAGAAAGAAATATCAATACCCCACTTTCAAAAGTTGGTAGACCATCTAGGACAGAAAGTCTATCAGCAAAGTGTGGACTTGAACAATACTATAGAGCAAACAAACATATAGAATATTCTAAATAATAGTGGAAGACACATTCTTTTCAAGCATAAACAGAACAAATTCAAGGATGTTAGGTCACAAAACAAATCTCTAAAGACTGAAATTATACCATATATCTTTTCCAAATACAGTGGAGTGAAACACAAAATAAAAGAAGGAAAGTTTTGAATTTCCTTGCTCCTTCCTTGTTCCATGGGCCTGAGAGTCCCACTTCTTTTATTTCTCCCCTTTCCCCCAATCTGTTATAACCCTTTCCTCATATCTTATTTCTATATAAATTTTCTTCTATCTGTTTGAAAAAGAAGGAAATTTCTCCCTAGAAATTTCACAAACATATGAAAATTAAAGAATATATTATTGAACATCAAATGAATCAAAGAACTTAAAAGAGCAGAACTTAAAAGAAAATGACAATGAAATGAAAAATAAACACAATTTATGCAATGCAGCAAAAACTATTGAAATAAAAGTATGTCCATGGTCATAAATGCCTATATAAAAAGAAGATCTCAAATAAAGAAATAATACTTTCTATCTCAAGGACTTAGAAAAGAAACAACCCAAATTTATCAGAAGGAAGGAAATAATGAAGAATAGAAAAGAAGAAAGATCTCAAATAAAGAAATGATACTTTCTATCTCAAGGACTTAGAAAAGAAACGTATAGAGTCCAAATTTATCAGAAGGAAGGAAATAATGAAGAATAGAGTAGAAATAAATGAAAGAGAAATGATGAACTTAAACTGATTTTTTTAAAACAGATAATGTAGCATGACAAATATTTAGCTAAAAATAGGAAAAGCAGAGATGACAGATAAAGAAGAGGGGTAAAAAGATAAATGAAAGAGAAAATTTTACAATTGATATAACAGGAAAAAGATGATGTTAAGAGATTATAATGTTCACTTTTATGTCAATAAATTAATAATCTAGAAGAAATCAGTAAGTGCCTAGAAATACAGAGTCCACTAATAATGAATTTGGAAATTAAAAACCCAAGAATTCACAGCAAATAAAGGGATTGAGTCAATATCAAAAAACTCTCACCAAAGAAAAGTCGAGATTTCATTGGTGAATTCTACCGAACACTTAAAACGTCAACACGAATTTTTAGACTCTTCCAAAATATTGAAAAAGAATACACTTCCAAATTTATTTGATAATGACTGCATTCAAAATCAGATAAAGAAACTACATGAACAGAAGAAAACTGCAGGTTAGTATCTCTGATGAATACAGATGCAAAAAGATCATGAGATACTAGAAAACCAAGCATATTATAAGCATACCTGTTTTTAACACATCTCCTTCTATTGTGCTTTGTAGATATTATGTGTATGCATGAAGCAAGCTCCATTGTTGACTTACTTTAGTAGTCAGCCCAATTGAAAGAAGAATCTGCATAAGAAAAGTTTAAAGCTAGCAAATGTTGATTCATGAGATTTAAAGGGACAAATTATTACTATACCATAAAAGTGAAATCTTTAGCAATCATCCCAATCTTTATTAGTACTAACCTGTTAATCAGTGAACAGTCATCAATATTGATGCAAGATACTCTACCAGCAAAAATATGACATTACACTGAAGACCTAGATGTTGGTTAGCATTTAGTAATGAAATGTTTAAAAATTAAGGTACATACAATATGTTTTTTAGACATAATACTATAGGAACTTAATAGAATACAGTATAGTATAAACATAACTTTTATAGGCATTGGGAAACCAAGGAAGTCTGTGTGATTCACTTTATTGTGACATTTACTTTTTTACTGGAACCAAATCTGCTATCTCAGAGGTATGCCTGTAAAAATTAAACACCAAGATTAATTGGGATTTATATATAGGATGAAAGGACAGTTCAGCAGAGAAAAATCATCATATACTACATTAAAAGAAACAAAAAGCATTGTTAATATGAATCAAAACTTGTCTGGAGACACAACAGCCATGTGGTGGTGTTTAGCATGAAGCTACTTATTAAAGTGGGTAGACCAGAGAGCCACATGGATCCTGGGTCTTAGATGACTTTCCATAAAACACTGTACTAGCCCTGTACTTTGTATATGCAACCTCCTTGTTCTACTAAGAAGAATAAAATTCTTGTGCATAATTATGATAATTACAGCATATAGTTGCAAATAATCTCTGAGGCTTAAGGTAACATTCTGTGATAATTTTCTACTAGGAATTTAATATATTTTGTTCTTATAATACCAAAATAGCAGTTTATAGACAAAGAAACAGGCTAGGAAATTAAGCAACTAGTGCAGGGATATATAGTTACTATATAGAGGAGCTTGAGTATGGAACTTGGTTTTTCATTTCTAGTATGATCATCCCCAATACTGTAGGGTCAACATTATAACTATTATTATTTTGTTTCATGAACATGTTTGCACTAGAAGTATTTCACCAAGCTGAGGACAACTCCTAAGACATTTTCAGTGAACATAAATGTTGGTTTTATATGTAATTGATATGTAAAAAAATTAGAGAACAAGTTATTTGAAAGTTAGTGTCACAAAGTTGACCTTCATCACAGTTTGTGTGTGTGTGTATGTGTGTGTATGTGTATAGAGCTTCAGGTGAAATTATATTATGAAGGAAAAAATTGAAAATCTCTGGATTTAAAAAATTTCATTTCTTTGCTCCATAAAATTGGTTACTAAGATGTCATGATGCTAAGCACAAGAAATGTACAACTGGAAATAAACTGGGAGAGATTAGATTAGAAGGGAGAGATGTGCATTTTCTCAAGGAGAGATTTATCTTGAAAGCTTGTAAAAAAAAAGATGTTAGACTATATTTATATACATGCCAAAGATGAATCTAAATGATTTTGTTTTTGTGGTATCAAAATATCTTGTACACTGTTATACACCCCCCACTCTTGGTCCCAAGTATTAACTTGGGATACTCTAACAGAATACCATTACTGAGTGGCTTAACCAGCTGGTAGTTTTTTTTTTTTAATCACAATTATGGAGGTTGGCGGTCCATGATCAAGACATCTGCAGATAGTGTTCTTCAGAAAATACTGATGGGCCCCTTCTTGTGTTGACCTCAGATGGTAGAGCTATCGAGAACTTTCTCTTCCTCTCCCTATATGGACACTGGTTCAGTCATGTGGGCACCAGACTCATGAGCTCATCTGAATCTTAGTACTTCTCAAAAGTTCCACCTCCAAATGTTAAAACACAGGGGAAGGTTCTATCATGTGAATTTTAGAGGACTGGCACTATTAAACCATAGCATATGACTTTCATGGGAAATAACTTTAGATGGAGTCAGTGAGAAAGGCTCAGATCTTATCTTCCAAATACCATTCTTTGCAGAAAGTAAACAAGACTATTTGAGGAAATGACTGATTCCAGGTTTGGGACAAAAAAAGGATAAGATGTGTCTGGAACATCTTGTGTCAAAAAGCAAGAGAAATGCTTGAAGAATAAAATGAAAGCTTAAAGGAATAATTAAATACAACATCAGATTTAGAATTAGGTCTTTTTACTATGAGGGACATTATTGAAGCAACTAACAAAACTCGAGTGGTAATAACTCAGTGTCTATTTCATGATGCTGATGATTGTGATATGCTCATGTAAAAACCCTGTTTTTTGAATATATACACTAAAGTATTTATGGTGGATGGAGCATTAAGTTGGCAAAATACTCTCAAATTGTTCAGGAAATAATTTTTGTACTCTACTTGAAACCTTTTTTAAGTCTGTGATTACTTCAAATACAAATATATGAAGAACAATTTAATAGGTAGAGAGAAGCAGAAAAGAAATGGAGAGTCTTAAGAGCATATGAATTAGTGAGGAGATAGTCAGAAAAGCATGCTCTCTTTGAGGTTATATGAGAAAGGGTAAAAATAAAAATTGTACCTCATGCATTTTTAGGAAGAGCTTTAGGAAGTCTGGAATGGATTAGGGGTTGAAAGAAAAGTTCCCTTATCAGTTTTACTATCTCTATTGGACAAATTGTAGCTTTCAGAAAAATCAGAGAAGGAAGCATGACTAACTAGTGAAGAGGGAAGTCTGCAGGAAGCTACTTCCTGTGTGAATAAAGCCTAATGGTGGACCTGCATGGATGGTGTTGAGCAAAGAAGAACTGAATGAGGAGTAAAGGAAGAAAACAAACGGAAATCCATCAGGGAATTCTGTTATCTGTCTCATATAGCTTTTGAGCACAAAAACATCTTCAGAAAGTATGGGTATTGCTTCAGTTCTGTCTTCTAATTTGTGCCCAAGTTTATCTTTTGGTTAGCTCTAAATCACAACCACAGAGGGAAGGAAGTTTGGAAAGCATGGTTTATATGGTTAAGTACTTGACAACAGAACAATTACGATAATTCACTTTGTCAAGTAGATATTCGTATACACTTTAAAAAACTTCATTTAATAACCAATCATTTAATGTACATGGGTGCATGATTTCTTCTTGGGGTGAGGAAACTTCAAAACTTTATTATGATGGATACACAACTCTAATATACTAAGTTTAATTGGATTTCCATCTTTTAAATCTTCAAAATTATATTGGATGGTCAAAGTAAAAATTATTGAACCATTTACAGCAGATATGTATACATATATATGAACCATTTACTGCAGACATGTATATATATATACATGTAGAGAAATATTTAAGGCAACTATATATTAAAAAGTGACTTGTATTATCGTGATGAAAAAAAGAGATAAGTTTTTCTTTTACCCGAACTAATGAAATTATGATACTAAGAGAATGTGTTAACTTACATGAATATATGTTATACTAATAAGAACCACTAAAAGATGCCATGTAAAGACATACTCAAAAAAATTGGATAAAAAGGAAATCTAAAAAAATGTTCAAATAACCCACAGGAAGTTAGGAAAATAACCAAATGAAAAGCAGAGATACCAAATGGTAAATAAAAAATAAAGTCAAATATAAGCTGTAACACAACAATAATTATAGTAAATGTCATGTAAGGTCTAAATACATCAATAAAAAGATAAGTTATACACACATCAATTAAAAGAGATTTATAGAATGGATTAAAAAATAGGACACATGGCATTTAAAAAATTCACTGCAAAATAAATGACTTAGGTAAAATTAAAAATAAATGGATGAAAAATATATTATTCAAACTTAATCAAAAAGTTAAAATTGGCTGTATTAGTAACAGATAGAGCAGACTTGAAAATTGCAAGGCAAAGACTGTTCTAACACAACAATAAAAAGGTTAATCTACCAAGATGATATAGCAATCTTGTATGTGTATATCTCAAAAATCAAAACTTCAAATTATGTGAGGCAAAAACTGATAAAAAGGAAGAAAAATTTTGTTAAAGTCAGTATCCATTTCTGAACAACTGAATGAAAAATAAGACAGAAAATCAGAGGATATGAAAGTACTCACCAAGGCAACAAACCAATGAATTTAATCAACCATTTTAGAAAACTTCACCCAACAACAGGAGAATGCCAAAGAAACACACACCAAGGTTACCCATATCCTGGGCCATAAAACAAAATAACAAACACATTTGAAAAAAATTTAAGTCATGCAGAGTGTGTTCTCCAGCAACACTGGAATTAAACTAGAAGTCAGAAACAGAAAGATAAAAGGAAAATCACCAAAAACCAGAGAATCAGTAAATATACTTAAAATAAAATCATGGTCAAAATGAAGTCTTAAGGAAAGTGAAAAAACACTGAAATAAATTAAAATTCAGAACATTAAAACTGTGGGAAACAACTAAAAGAGTGCTGGGAAGGACATTTTTATGCAGTGAATGCATATGTTAGGAAAGAGCAAATGTCTCAAGTCAATAATTTAGAAAACTTAGAAAAATAATCAAAGGAACAAGAGGCTATAATAAATAGAAACCAATGAAATTGAAAACAAAATCAACAGAGAGAAATCAATACAGCAAAGAACTGTTTGTTTTTTTTTTAAAAAACAAAACAAAATTGACAAACTGCTAGCAAGCCTGACAAATAGAAAAGAGGGAAGGCAGAAATTACCAATTTTTATAAAATAAGGATATCATTACAGATACTACAGTGTTGAACAGATAGTAAGGTAATACAATATATGAACAACTACACGCATAAATTCTTCAGACTAAATGAACCATTTTCTCAAAAGACAAAAATATTACCATTACTTACCTAATATGAAGCAGATAACTTGAATAAGCCTATAACTGTTAAGAAAATTGAATTTATAACTTAAAATCCCCTCCAAAATATCTCCAGACCTCAATGATTTCACTGGAGAAGTTCATCAAGGTTTAATGAAGAATTATTATCAATTTAATATGATCTTTCCTGAGTATATAAGAAAAGGCAATGTTTCCTGATCATTATATAAAGTTAGATCCATCTTGCTCATAAAATACTATCTAGTACTTCTAGTATGATTTTGATTTATTTTTCTATGAATTTTACCCCTAATAAGAGTTATTTGAGATGTTTGTATTCTTGAATAGATTTATTCACCACTGCATGCTACCACATTGTATATAGTAGGAGCTAAAGAAATGTTGTTTAATGAACAAATAAAATGTTGTAAATATTTTTACAGTCATTTCTGCTGTTGTTCATATCCCAATGCTTCCATATTATGTCTTTGTTTTGGTTTTAAGCATTGTATTTGTTATTTGAACTCAATTCCCACTTGCAATCCTTAAGTAATTTGACCTCAACCACTTTCCTTTTCCTCTAAAAGCAATAATCCAAACCTCAGGATGTATTAATCAATCGTAATTGAATTATTAGAAATGCATAAGACCAGTGAAAATCAAAGTCCACTCTGTTACAAATAATTTTTAAATTCTTGAAAATGGGCCTTTAAAACTTAACCACAATCATTTTACTGTTTTCTTTATTGCACCTTTTAGGGTGCTATAATATTGGCAATACTATTATAGTAACCTTGTGGTTAGGTTCTCCAAACAATTTACATCAATTACAACTTGGAAAAGTGTTAGACATAGTTCACTTTAAAACTAGGACCCGCCTCGGAAACACTGTGTTCTTGTCAAATTCTGAGTAATGTTGTTGTTATTTTTCAAATCACACAGTGTTGGAAAGACTTAGTTATCCTGACATTTCTTTTTTTCTATCCAAGACCTATTTATAGGTAAAACGGAGGCAATTCTCTGATAATATCAGTCTGTTTGCACTCAAATTGGTACATTTTCCAGGTAGAGTTTGTATGGAATATCTAGGATGTGCTAAATGGTGTCTAATTCATTTTCTGAGCTTGTATAATTTAATATGTAGTAAATCTATTACACTATGTTTGTCTGCACCATGGATAACCATCCCCTAGAAGAGAATTTGCTTACTCATTCACGTATACAGCAAGCATTTATTGACCAGACTATGTGTCAGACATTCTTCTGGGTTCTTAAGATGCAATTGTGAAAGATAAAGATTCCTATATTCAGCAAACTTACATTCTTTTTTAAAAATTTATTTATTTATTTTTATTTAAAATTTTTAAAATTTGCATATATGTGTATTTATATTTATATTACATTATTGCATTATCGTGTACCCTGGGGCTTTCCTACTTTGCTAACACCTGTTAACCATCCTGATCTTTTGTGCTCTTTGGCTCTCCCGCCTTCTTTCCCCTCCTCCTCTCTTGCTCAATTGTTCAGTCCCATTGGTTGTTTTTATTTTTTCTTATTCGTTTGTTTTTCCCTATATCCATCACATAAGTGAGACCATCCTGTATGTCTCTTTTTCTTTTTGGCTTATTTCTGTTAATATGAGTCTTCCTAGTTCCATCCATGTTGCTGTGAATGACGTATTTGTCCTCCTTGATTGATGAGTAGTATTCCATCATGCAAATGTACCACATTTTGTTTAGCCAATCATCTGTTTTGGGGCATTTGGTTTGTTTCCAAATCTTGGCAATTGTAAACAGAGCTGCAAATCTTGGCAATTGTAAACAGAGCTGCAATAAACATGTGTGTACAGGTGTCCTTTTGAATTAGTGTTTTCATGTTCTCTGGGTAGATTCTCAGTAGTGGGATTGCTGGGTTGAATGGTAAGTCCACTTGCAATTGTTTGAGGGTCCTCCACACAGTCTTCCATAGTGGCTGGACCAGAGCAAACTTACATTCTAATGAGTTGGACATAGATGATAAAGTCCATAGTATAATTTTAGAAGGCTATGGAGAAAGATAAAGTCGGAACAGGAGGTTGTGTTGAGGGTGAGAAGATTCAATTTTTATATTGTATACTCAGGGAGAGACTCACTGAAAAGGTGACCATTGAAGCAAAGACCTGAAAAAGGTGACGGACAGAGCCTCTGTGTTATTTTCTACTAACTGGCTTAAGTTAGGTGGCTATTACTTTGAAAAATTCAATTGAATTTTTTGCAATGACAAACATCTATATGCAGATTTATCAGATGTAGCAAAAAACAGTACTTTATGTAAATTTGAACTGGAAAAGAGACTTCTGAGAACTATCTTTAGACATAATACCTTATGTCTAAAGTAAAGTAAAGGAAAGGAAAGGAAACTATCTCGCTGGTCACACATGTGAAGGAAAGCAGAATGCCCTAACGTTGAACTAGAAACAATAATTTATTTTCACTTAAAGCTATGTAAACTATTCACATAGCACTGAAAAAGAAAGAAAGTAAGAAAGGAAGGAAGAAAGAAATGCCACCTTTTTTGGAACTCACCTCCTGGTGGAGGGAACTAGACAATAAACAAAGAAATAAGTGAGCAAGACCATTACAAATGGTTGTAATTGCTATAAATACAAAAGCTTGGGTGTTGGGATAGATAATAAGTGGTGAGTGGATTTACTTTATGAAGGGTGTTCAAGAAAGACATGTATTCATGGATAATATCTGATGTGAAAACTGGGAAACAAGAACCAGCCTTTTGAAGATATCAGGGAAGACTGTAACACAACAGAAACAGTATATATGCCCATTTCCTGCTGTGGAAAATAGATGGGTGAGTGTGAGAAACTTAAAAAAGACAAATTTTCAGGAGCACAGAAAGTTAGTCAGAGGATAAATGGGAAGACTAAGCAGACAGTTACTAGATGTTGTTCTATGTGAATATTAGATACAGAAATCTCTTGTGCTGAATGGGACATGGTCTTGCTGATGACTTATGTAACTTAATCTTTTACTCACAGAAGGGGGAAGAGCCCAGAATAAGGGTTAGCTTTTAGAATGTTTTATAATAGTTGAGCACAAGGTCAAAATGATAATTGCAATTATAAGAAAAGGTAGATATAAAGGAGTCTGTGAAAGTAGGATGGGAAGATTTGGAAACTGAATATTCTTTGAGTTGAGTAAAGGAAAGGGAGAAGTTAACTTTCAGATTTTGAGCTTGGGTCACTAAAATGTGATTAAATTAGAACTCTTGAGGAAGAAGAGAATAGTATTATTACAAAATCTGGCACTTACTAAGTTACAATAAAGTAAAAGAACAATACTGAATATAGTGGTGGTTTTCTCTTTGCTTTAAATGTGCTCTTGGTGCCGTATATAAAATATCACCAAGGAATTGTTTTCCTTATGATTTCTTCTAGAAGTTATATGGTGTCAAGTATTATATTTAAGTCTTTCATTTCAAGTAGTCAATATTTATTGAATACATCATTTGTTAAGTCTCATGCTTGGTTCTAGGGCTATAGAAATGAGTAAAACAGAAGGAACTTACACTCTTATGGATAAGACAATCACAATTCATAGTAAGGGTTATAATAAAAGATATGAACAAGATGTTAGAGATTTGGGGGGGTGGTCGATGTTCACTTGTGTTTTTGATTAAACTGTTCTTAAGAAATGATTTGAGGGATGAATAAGTCAATTGAAAAGAGACAGAAAAGGAACCTGCAAAAACATGGCATCAAAGAGTGTTTGTCTCCAGCATCCTATCTTTCCAAATCCTGGTTTATTTCTTCCTGTTCCATAATTGCTTAATTTAAGCAATAGGATACCATAATAAAAATGATGGTTAGTTTCATTTTATGAAGATTACAGAATCTTATAAGTATCCAAGTTCTAATGTAAGTGATTTTCTGATATGATTCTTTAATAATAGAAACCTGTATATGTATTTTCAAGGAGGAAATACAAATGGCCAACAGGGCACATGGGAATATGCTCAACATCACTAGCAATCAGGGAAATGCAAATCAAAGCCACAATGAGATACCACCTTACACCAGTAAGAATGGCCCAGATCTAAAAAGGGCAACAAGTGCTGGTGTGGTTGTGGAGAGAAAGGAACACTCTTACACTGATGGTGGAAATGTAAAGTGGCCCAGCCACTATGGAAAGCTGTGTAGAGGACCCTCAAACTAATGAAAATGGAACTACCATATGACCCGGCAACCGCCCTTCTGGGAATCTACCCAAAGGAGACCTCAATACTTATACAAAGGGACACCTGTGCTCAGATGTTTACTGCAGCACAATTTATAATTGCAAGGACATGGAAACAAACCAAATGCCCCCAAACAGATGACTGGATGAAAAAGATATGGTATATATATATATATATATATATATATATATAATAGAATATTACTCATCAATTAAAAATGACAAATTTGATAAATTTGAGATAACATGGAAGTACCTAGAAGAAATCATATTAGCAGAAACAAGTCAGAAAGAAAAAGACAGAAACCAAATGGTTTCACTAATATATGGGATATAGGAAAAACAAGCAAAAGGCCAGTAGTAATAGTCAAAACAGGCCAACAACCTAACCAAAGTACACAATTGGGGGGGGGAAGGAGAAGGGGACAGGGGAGGGAGTGGTCAGGGAGGGAAGGTAGTGGGTGATCCCTGAGTAATACAAAGATGTTAATTAATAAATTAAAAAGTAATAGAAACCTGCTAAAACTAAGTTCATTGACTCTGTTCCATGCTTCTCTGAATTTCTTATTTTCTAATTAGAGATCCTTGTATAACTTCAATCTTAGACAGTATTAGGATTTCTGTGGAGCTCTTGACCTTCAGATCATCTCAGTGGTATTTAAAAGCAAAGTTCCTTTCCCTGGAATCTGAGAATGTATAAACTTTGATTGTTTCTGTATATTTTCTAATAGCAAAAAACAACTGAAGCTCTTCTTAAATTTCACAAAAATCTCTTGCAGAAAAACTATTGCTGATGTTCTTTGTCTTTTTTAAGGGTTGCCGCTATATTGTTATGAACAGGTTTTCTTTGGAGCCATGTAGCAGTCCTAGAACAAAACAAATGCAGAAAGCTCAATCAGAAAGTTGGTCTCCTTTATTCTGTGTCTTTGTTATGGTAAGCATTAAAGGTTTTCAAATCTTTCAAATCTTTTTCAGCTCTTTCTGGAAGACTAGGTGCCCATGCAACACTTGTAAAATCCTTGTCTCTTGGTTGGGGCAATTAACAAAATAGCACATTAGGAGGTTTATAAGCAACAGAAATTTAATCTCAGATTGCAGATTTAATAAGGCAAATGGGGGAGATTTGGGACTATTAGAAAAGAAAAAAAAAAACCCACATGTGAATGTATGAATCCAGAGGTTCTTTTTTTTTTTTTTTTCCACCTTTGCACAGGCAAGTTTATTCTCTCCTGTGGGGTGTCAACAGTGCTCAGAGATTGGAATTTGAAACATTCAGAAATCACATACTTGAATATCCTCACATTTCTTTACATTACAATTCAATAACTATGAACAGTTATGTCTACACTAAGTACAGTGAACAAAATGGCATAAATGTTTATACCATTCCTGTAAACAGGCTTCTGTGCACAACAGTAACGAATGGAATTAATGCATACCACAATATTGATGAGGAAAGGCCTTCTCTTTAAATAAACTATTCTGTTTATAAATAAACTCTGATTTTTTTTTTTAGTACACATTTACAGACCAGATCAATAAAAAGAAACAAGACACATTTTCTTTCAAAAAGAAAATGTTGAGAAGAGGACCACTATGGGAGAACTCACCAAGGAAGGGGGTAAGAAGCAAGCAAAGGGTAACAGAGTTAAAGTACTGTCATTCTGCAGCCTATTTCTGTTAGCACACACCAACACAAGGACAGGATTGTTGGGAGGGTGCATTTTTACTTGAACTCCAGCAAGTTGCAATCAATCTTGTAGTACACATAGGGGTAGTATTCCTGTTGATTCAGGTTTAAGCCTGGGATATCCATTGGAGCATCATTAATGGCCGCAGCACTGCTGTCTAGGTGTTTATACAATTCATGTAAAACTTCTCTTAGTTTCTTCATTGTTTTCTTATTAGGCTGAAGAAGCATTGCCTGGAAATTTACTGGCAAGCCATACCTTAAAACAGACTTCACAAAAACCCTTAATGCTTTTACATGAATCCATGCAATAAATGCTTCACTGAAATTTACTTTCAGCCACCGCACAAGTGGGCCAAACTGCTTCTTCTTGTCAGTACAAAGCCTGGTCATTTCTTCTTTATCTGCTTTCATCTCTTTTTCATTATACTGGAAGTCATGGACAATGAACTTCTTTTCTCTGACTTTGTGTCTGAAGTCATCGACTGCCTTCCTAAACAAGGTGACATTACAAAGGTAACTAACTGTCTTTGTCCTCTGAGAGAACACTGCTAGACCTTGGAACTACCATCTCAGCTAGTGTTTCATACTGCTTAATCCAGTCGTTGTGGTTTAACTTGGGAACTACGACCAGTAAGGTGACGAGATACTCTGAATCAAGAACAAAGTCATCCTTCTTCACAATTTCTGCTAGACTTCTAGTTAGCAAACTTCCTGCATTCTTTCGTTCCAAATTCTGAAGATTCCCTTTCAGGTTATTATATGCAGATGCTCGAGATTTCAGGTCATTGTCAATCTGAGTTACTCCCTTGGCAATTATTTCAGAAATATTTTTCAAAGACTGCTTGATTGAATACTTAGCCATGTCCCACTGGAACCTTTTTATGTAAGTAACCAAGTCAACTCCATTGGCCAACAGATTCTCCTGAACTTTATCTTTACTATCCTTCAATACGTCAGCCATATATTGAGCCGCTTTCTTAACCACCCCTTCTACAAATGCATCCAGTTTAGCCAGTTCATCGGACAAACCAACTAAGACATCCAATGTGCCAACCTTTCAGTCAGGAATGTTGAATTTTGAAGTAATAGCAAGATTGTAGTTCTTTGAAGTTGCTGCATGCAATTTCTCCCATGTTTGCTGACACATTTTCTCCCCAGGAGCTGATATAAGCCAGAACTCAGTCATGTTTGTCACCAATTATTTCTTCTAAACTCAAAGAGATTCCAGGAAGGTGTCAAACCAGGAAGCGGCAGCAGTAGCAGGTACGGAGGCAGACAACCTGGCAATCGTTAACGGCTCAGCGCTCCATCCCTTCCACACCCAAACCCCAGCTTCACGACTTCCTCGACCCCAGCGCCCACGGAGCAAGTCCCAGAGGTTCTGTTTGTAATGTGGACAAAGGATGTTTTGGTCTCTTTAGCTGAAAGCCTTGCCAATGGCCAGTGTTGAGGTTTATAAGATGGAGAACCACTCTGTGGTATAGAGTAAAATGCCACAGGACACGAAACAGAGCCATCTTACTTTCATTGTTATACTTTTTATTTTCTTTTTTATTTTCTCTATTAATTATTATTTTTTTTTTACTTTACAGTAGCTCTTTTAGTTCTCCTGCTACCACATCGCTGATGATTGATCACTGTAGCCACTGTGTTCTTCCCTCTGTTCTGATCCTCCTGCCCCTTTGCTTTATGCCTCAGATCTATGGTCAACTTGCTAGTTTTAACTTTTTCTTGACCTTCTGTTTAGTTTCTATTTACTTAAAGTCTACGAGCAAATAGGCAAGAGTTTAGAGTAAGCTTATCTTTTCTCAGTAATGAGAGAAGCAAAGAAGAGAAAGTATTCTCTGAAATGTGTAGTGATGTTAGGAACCATGCTTAGAAGAACAGGGGGAGGTGTACATAGTAACATGTGAAGGACCTTGGCTGGAAAGATTCATAGGAACACATGTATAGCACACACATAAAGGACATATAGATTTAACTATATAGTTATAAATTATAATCACATATTACCTGTATACATTTTCCTTACTTGTATTTGATTTAAATTTGCCTGACTATCTGGTACAATTGTTGAGGGTAGGTTCAGCTGACATAATAGACTGATTATGTGACATATATTCTATAGAAAGGGAGAGTTTGGATTCTATTAATTCAGAAAACCCATCTCCTCAGAGTCAGAGCAAAATGGAGGAAATAGGGAAGAGGACCCCAGTCAGGTCAGGCAGATGGGTCAGAGACTTGTAGCTTAAGGATCAAAATTAGGATTCTAGGCAAAGATCAGATCTAGAAAGGAAGAATGAAAACAGTCAAAAGTCCATGTATAACTTTTCAGTCCCTGAAAACTTAAGTACCAATAGTTTACAGTTGAAGAGAACAACACAGATGCAAAGTTGACTAATACTTATTTGGTATATTATATGTACTATTAAACAATCCCCTTACAATAAAGTAAGCTAGCGAAAAGATGTTATAAAAGAAGAGAAAATACATTTACAGTACAGCACTACGTTTATGGGTACAAAAGTTAAGTCATCTCTTGATAAGGAAGTCCACGAATAAGTGAATCCATGCAGTTCAAACCTGTTCTGTTCAGGGGTCAACTGTATACATGTGCACCTGTGTGCACACACAGGGTGTTGTATTGTAAGGGGGTTTATTACCTCTGAGATGTATGGACTAATGTGGTGTATGCAACCAAAAGGTAGAGGAAGACAGTGAGAGGTACATTTTCAATTTAGTTCTAAGCTATGTAACTCATTCTTGAAGGTTTTACCTGCTCTGAAATACCGAAATATACAAAAATTTAAGCACATTTTAACACGAGTCTTCATAAATGTATTACATTTAACGAAAAGATCAAATCAATCTTAACAATCAAAGTGTAAACAAAATTCAAAATTTTTTTCAGCAAAAGATACTACCAATAAATCAAGCTTCTGTCTTGAAACTGATCTGTCAAGATTGTGAGCTATTAAACAGAATGTAATTTAAATTCTCACTTTTTAAAAACTTTTTTTTTATTTTAGAGACTAGGTCTCCTTATGTTGCCTGGGGTTGTGTTGAACCCGCAGACTCAAGTGATCTAAAGCCTAAGCCTCCCAGGTACCTGGGATTACAGGTGTATGCCACCACACCTGGCTTAAATTCTCACTTTCTAGTTGTCCTCAGGCAAGTTATTTTACCTGTCGGAATCTTAGCTTTCTCCAATACAAAAAAGTGATGATGATTCTACAAAGATTGTATAACTTATTGCACATAGTAGGCACTGAGCAAATGATAACTTACTGATATTATTTTTGGTTTCCTCCGCGCAAACTGAAACTTTACAAGTTTTCTCCTTTGTACTTGCATTATTTCTATCATCTTGTCTTTTAAAGTAATCAGAAACAAGGAAAAGCTTTACATAAAAATTAAATATATGATTATTACCAACAGCAAAAGTTTGATATTAATTTACTCAAACATTTGGGGTCCATGATCCATCATTTAAATAGACAAATACAAATGACTTCACTCAAAACAGACCCTGAATTGAGTTATATTGCTTGTCTACTATCTGATGTCTTTAACATAAAGTCTTATTTATTTCAGGATTTAGTTGGCTGTCTCTTTCAGAGCTGGGTATTTCTTTAGAGTCAATAATTTACATTACCATCAAATGCCCAAAGTTTGAGATAGGCCTTCAGTGTTTAGAGAAGGCATTCAAGGTTAAGGAAGTTAAGGAGTAGCCTTTAGCTTGGGAGTCTAACTATCCTAGGAAATGAATTTGAAACAGAACTCAGGGGACTTTAATATTTTAATAATTTAATACATTAGTCATCATCTCTGGTACTTAACTTCAGTCCTGCCAGAAGCTCTGAGAAATGGATTTATCAAAAGGAAGATGCAAACTAAGTGATACAAAGTTTTAGTATTACAAAGTAGGAAACAAGCAAAATCCAAAAGAGATAATATTTTACCATTTAATGTAACTTCAGTAAACATGAGTTGTCAAAATGTTGATATTTATGTCCCAGAAGGAAGTAGCTGATACAACTTTACTGCCTACTTAAATTCACTTTTAGGGACATTTTATCAGGAAAATTTTGAGACATGCATTAACCTTTATCAATATACAATGAAACAAGTAGCAGTTTCTGAAACTCCATTACCGATGCATTAGAAAATGTTACACAAAAGACCTGACTATGCAAAATACATTGTCATTTGAAATTAATTGAAGGACTCAAAACAATCTTTTGTAAAAGATTAATTGGTGTTGTAGACTAAATCAAATGGGAAAGATTTTGTCACGCTCCCCCCCCCCCATTCTTATTCTTTTCTTGTCCTTGATTGCTCTGTGTATGTGAGGACAGTACGTAAATGAAACTGTAACTTGGAGAATGAATCTAATTAGGAGCTTGTCTCTTCAAGAAACCCAAGAGGACCTTCCCCCCTTAAAATTATTTTTTTCATTTTCATGAAGCATTTGTCATATTTGTATAGTTATTATTCTTTTTATGATTCTCCTTATAATGCCCTCCACTCTTTCCCCATTCTGGTTATTTCAACTCTTCTCTCCCCATGTCATTGACTGATGCTTGGCTCACTGGTCTCTTTTTCCTGGAGTAATGCCCTCTTTTTCCTGGGTGAGAACTGTGTTCCTGGAACACAACAGTACTGGCTACTGGGACCTCCAGGGTTTTCTGTGAGGTGCACAGCCAAGCCTTGTACATCAGGGCAGGTGTGTGGTTTGATTCTCCAGGCTTCTTTATTGTGCAATTCCTATGGTAGAGGTGATGGTCATGTTGGCTGTCTCCTTTCTGGTATCTGTCCCTTGGTGCTGCTTCTGTGCCATCTAGATCTGGTATCTTGGTTTGGGAACCCAACTCCCAGTCACTGTGATGGTCATGTTGGCTGTCTCCTTTCTGGTATCTGTCCCTTGGTGCTGCTTCTGTGCCATCTAGATCTGGTATCTTGGTTTGGGAACCCAACTCCCAGTCACTGTGATGGTCATGTTGGCTGTCTCCTTTCTGGTATCTGTCCCTTGGTGCTGCTTCTGTGCCATTTAGATCTGGTATTTTGGTTTGGGAACCCAACTCCCAGTCACTGTGGATAAGTTCCCCAGTCTGGATAAACTCCAGCAGGTGGTTGGTTGAATTCTTCTCCTTTCTCCTAGTTTATAGTTCTACCATGGGGCTGCAGCCATACCTCTGTGGCTTTCCTCCCCTTTTGTTGGAGAGGGAGGGAGCTTTGCTCACGTTGCACACATCTCCGGATCGGGGACTTGGCTCCCTGCCCTGGAAATATTGTAGGTGGAACTCTCTGACATATCATCACAATGGTTCAGCCTTGTCTCTTGCAGTTCCATAGAGGACCTCTTTTGACTGTGGTCCTTCATGGGCATTCTCTGGAAACTGACACATAAAACTTCTGTGACGTTTTTATTCAGAGAAGCTAAAGGAGCTTAAAAGCCAGAAGGTAAATATTTGGTCCTTGATCTTTAGTGATGTGTAAAAGCATGTTAGAGTTATTTGGCATTAATACTTAAAATATATACCTTTTTTTTCTTACCTAATCTAGCTTAAGAAAATAATAGTGATCATAAATTAAATACTAATGTAAAAGCCTTTGGGAGACAATTTTCCCTTCTTAATGACCGCTCTAGGACAAAAGCTCAAGAAAAATAATTCTTTTCTCATAAAAAAAAAAAAAAAACTGCAACAGAGCTTCTGATTCTTCATAGATAACTTCTAAAATCACATCATCCTGAAAAAAAAATTCAGTAGGATATACAAAACTTGAAGTTTTGGTTGATACATCAAGTATATAATAAATACATAGAAAGCTTCACTTTTATTATTTTATTGCACTATTTTAAATTTAAAAGTTAATACATAAATGTAGTGAGTCTCCTTCGTAATCTAGTCTCTCACACCCCATCTTCTCCCTCTTCAACTCTGTCCATCTGCCTTGCTCTCCCAGGAAGTAACTCATCAGATATTTAAAAGTTTTTTTTAGTAATGTTCACATCTGGTTACAAGGCAAGAACACATATGGCCACTCCTGCTGAGCTGTATTTGCAAATTATACCATCGAAATATGTGTCTCTACCCCACTGTTGCCTTTTTTTTGTGGCTCGCTTTTTCTTTGGCCTCCACCTAAAAAGTCATTCAGAATTTTGAAAGAGCTATGTTGAACATTAACTTCAGTCCAGTAGGTTCAGGTTCAGATCTGAAGTGATATGAATCCCTCCCTCCCTCCCTCCCTCCCTCCC
>PVHY01024397.1:0-19691 GCA_004024945.1 Uropsilus gracilis
CACAGCAGCTCCCTCTGCTGGGAACCCAGGGCATAACTAGGGCCTGAACTTGACCTTTAACTCCAGATAACTGCAGATAGAAAGGGGTCAGGAGTCGCCTTGGATAACAACCCTTTTTATTCCTGAAGGAAATAAAGAAACCCAGTACGAACTTCTCCGGGAGAGATTCCATGTTTCTGACCTCAGTGACTTCCGCTCTTGTTTAAGCTGGTTTTTCCTGGAATAGCTTCATCACAACTTTGCAAGAAACTTTCTTCAGCACTTTCCTGTCCCCTTGTAATTGTTAGTAACTGCTACTATTATAGGAGGTCTTTGAGAAGGACACAGCTTGGTACAGAGAGTGGCTTCTTTTTTTCAGCCTGTCTTCAAATCTTTTTGTCTTTTTTTGCAGGGCCTAAATGCTCCAAGTGAGCCATCATTTGAGCCCCCGGCCCCAACTCCATATTCTGGACCCTCACTGCCCCCAACTTACTGCCCTTGCTCCATCCACCCTGATGCTGGCTTCCCACTTCCATCACCAGCTTATGAGTTACCAACACCCACGTCTCATGTTCCTGATCCCCCATACTCCTATGGCAACATAGCCATTCCAATTTCCAAGCCACAGACCCTCTCAGGCCTCCTCAGTGAGCCTCTCCCAGACCCCTTGGCCCTCCTGGACATTGGACTGCCAGCAGGGCCACCTAAGCCCCAAGAAGACCCAGAATCTGACTCAGGATTATCCCTCAACTACAGTGATGCTGAATCTCTTGAGCTGGAGGGGACAGAGGCTGGTCGGCGGCGCAGTGACTACGTAGAGATGTACCCAGTGGAGTACCCCTACTCACTTATGCATAACTCCTTGGCCCACCCCAACTATGGCTTACCACCTGCTGATACCCCCTTAGCCTTAGATCCCTCTTCAGGCCCTGTGCGGGCCAAGCCCTCTGCACGAGGGGAGGCAGGGAGTCGGGATGAGCGTCGGGCCCTGGCCATGAAGATCCCTTTTCCTACGGACAAGATTGTCAACTTGCCGGTAGATGATTTTAACGAGCTATTGGCAAGATACCCGTTGACAGAGAGCCAGTTGGCACTAGTCCGGGACATCCGACGCAGGGGTAAAAACAAGGTAGCTGCCCAAAACTGTCGCAAGCGGAAGCTGGAGACCATTGTGCAGCTGGAGCGGGAGCTGGAGCACCTGGGCAGTGAAAGGGAGCGACTGCTCCGAGCCCGAGGGGAGGCTGACAGGACCCTGGAGGTCATGCGCCAACAGCTGACTGAGCTGTATAGTGACATTTTCCAGCACCTGCGGGATGAAGCAGGCAACAGCTACTCTCCCGAGGAGTATGCGCTGCACCAGGCTGCTGATGGGACCATCTTCTTGGTGCCCCGTGGGACCAAGATGGAGGCCACAGACTGAATTGACCCTGGAGGGAGTGGGGCTGGTCATAGAAATTTCCTTCATTTCCTTCTGCTAAAGGTACTCAATACTGAGACTCAGCAAAAGCTGGGCTCTTTCAGACCAAATGGGACAATGGTAATATCTGCCAGTTGGAAGGTCCAAGCTTTCTTTAGGCTCATCTCAAGGCAGGTATGCAAGGGGAGGGCTGGGCTCTGAGATACAGCTTCCCAGTCTCCAAGTTGCACCTTTTGTTTGAGCTTTGGTGTATAAAGTGTTCTACAGAAAGTCTTTCTCTGTGTTTTTCTTTTTGAGGGTGGAAGCTGAGCAATGGGGAGGGAACCCTGCCTAGTTCATTCCTTTCCTGTGTGAGGTACATGCAAAATCTGGGCCCGTTCTCCCTCTGTCCATGTAATACTACAGAAATCCCTGAGTTCTGATGTGCCAGAGCTTTCACAAGCTGCTCTTAACTGAGAAAGTCTGGGTAAAACCTGTTGTTGCACAGTGGAGTACACTATGCATTTCCATGAAAAGTTAACTTTCTAGGCAAACATTGCCCAATTCTTATTTTGGGTACCCCTTCTCTAGATCCTTGTGAGAGCCTTTTAAAATCTGTATTTTTAATCTTGAAATAAAACATCATTACATTTTAGATTGACTATCCAAGTCCTATCAAACCTCCCTTATATCAGGTTGTCACCTCTCCTTGCTCAGAGTTGGCTGTTTCCTATCTTGTCACTTAGGTAAAAACTCCTTAGATTACTTGACTTCTACACTTCAAAGTCAGTAACTTCATTCCAACAGGGTAACTTTACTTCCAAATTCTGAGACACTACAGTTGAGACAAAAACAAACACAAGTGACCAAAATTGTGGACTCTTCATGCTTACAGTATTCTTTTTAATAAAAAAGTGACTTCTAGCCTAGGTTTAAGGTGTGAAATCACCTTGAGTTTTCTTCTTTTTTTGCTATTTTTGCCTGTGGAACCGCAGGCTCTCCTTGCCCGGGGTACCAGACTCAAGAAATCCCCAGCCTCAGCTTCCCAGGTAGCTGGGATTATAGGCGCGCACCACCACGTCCAGCTATTTTTTTTGGAACTAGGTCTCGCTATGGGCCCCAGGCAGCACTTGAACCACGATCCCTAGCCCCGGCTGCTTCATAGGCTGAAGCTTACAAGCATGAGCCACCGTGCCTGGCCCCCTTGAGTTTTCTATTCCTAAACAGATCTGAAAACAGTCCAATTTGCCAACTTTCTCAAGAAAATTGAAAATGTGGGATGATCATGGTTTAAAGGGCAAAACCTGGGATCAGCTTTTCTGAAATTTTAGTTCATCAGCTTTTTTTTCATTCTAACCAAGCTCTTAAAAATGGAAAAACCAAACACCTCATTGATATTTACTGGTCATTCAAGACACCCTAGGTATTATAAATACAATGGACAGGGGACAATGGCCTGCCCCAATGGGGCTACACAGTAACATAAGCCCATCTTAGTTGTCTGCCTAAATCAAAAAGTAGAGCATGGCTTTAGGGTGACCTGGGCTGATTCAGATGAACCAACTTAAATAGGGCAATGACCTTGAGTATCTTCACTAAAACACACCAAATTTACTAACCCTGTGCACACAAGGTACACAGCATCCCTGTTCAAGATTTCTAAGCAACTGATAACCTCAATCATCCTAATCCTCCAAAAACCCAAAATTACGTGACAAACTCTTCCGCCAGTAACAAATGACTGCCATATGAATCCACACCTCATTCCTTTTGGCTGGGTTGAAGATTTGGAAGGTCTTTTAGAGTGGGAAAGATAAGTTGCTTTGAAGATCAGTGCTTCTAAATTCATTATCTTTAAAAAGCTAAGACTTCCACTCTTAGTCTTAACTGTGGCTTGAAATTTTTTTGGAGCCCGAGAAAGCTGGCCAATAAATACTTGTTGGCAAAGATGAAACTCATTCTGTCCCTCCAGAACTCACAACAAACACAGCTCTGAGGGTGACTCACTGAACTCAGTGGCAGCTGTCGCTTTCACAACTTTATTTTCTACTGCCAGAGGGAGTTACAAAAAGGACATATTCAAGGCAAGCATGGAGAGCTTACTTCTATGTGGGTCAAGTTATTCCTGTGGTGAGCCAGTTTGTGATTTCACTTAAACCATGATACTTTTATAATTCCTCCCCCCATTCTGAAATTTAATGTTTTAAGCACTTATATTGTTGCAGTTTTCTCCAAACCTGAGTTTCAATAAAGTGATTATCTTCTGGAAAAAGTCTTAAGATTAGAAAGATCAAAGACAGTATTATTGATAAGGAATAAAGGAATAAAGATTCCACCAAAAATCCTTCTTGTTTAAGTCAATTATTTCCCACTGTGACACTTGAAAACAAGCCAACATCTTAATTCATTTACTACAAAACTGAAAGGGATACAAAAAGACTCAGATAACAGAATCAAGACAGAATATTTTATTTAAAAAAAAGTTGATTCATAAAATTGAATGATTTGAGCTGCAGAGCAGCTAATGACAACTGCATGGCAGTGACAATGAAGTGCACAGAGGCTGAGATAAAGGTTGTCCTCGTTAGGATATTCCTGCAAAAAGAAAAAGTTTATCAAATAATGTAAAACAGCAGAAAGACTCTTGTCACCCTTTTAACATAAATTTTGGCATACCAAGTACAATTGTTTTATAAAAACTTACCTTTTAGACATCACATTTTGACAGATGAATTTCAGTTTAAGAGAGCAGATAAGCCTGTAGTAGCAGACTCCTCCCTAGAAAAGCAAACAATCTTTAGAACTAGCTTTTCTCTGAGTCTAAGTCCCATTTCAAGCTAAACCCCCACCCCAGCCCCACTAATAGACCACCCACTCTCCCTCCCACCATCATTTTTGGGGAAGATTCTATTGTATTACTTTGAGCCATTGTTTTAAGGAAATGGGTCAAAGGAAAATAGTAAATAAAAATTAAAGGGCAAAAATATATCACTATAGCATAAAGTGCTCACTTCCTTCAATTGGGAGCAACCAAGACTAGGGTTATTAATTTAAAATAGTTCATCTCCAGAAAAACCAAGTTCAGCTTAACTGGACTAGTTTTTGGCTCATTAAGATTAAGAAAAATATAATAAAACTGGACTTTAGATAACTATATAGGCATAAGTAAAATCTGTTCTTACCTACCAGCATAGCAATAAAACCTTTCCTCCTGGTTCTGACTGCTAGTCCTAAGAGTCAGGTGTGCCTTACTCTTGTCTGCCTCCTTCCTTGCGATGGTCACTGAAACTTCACTCCCTCCTAGCTTTCATGGAGCGTGCTGCTGGTGGCCTGTCCCTGGCTTATCTGTACTCCACATACCACAAGTGTCTACTCTCAGCTGTAGAGTGTCTGAGCTCGGAGCCATTCGCGCTAATGCTTGCTAGCAGTTCCTAGAAGCTGAACATCTCTCCTGGATCTTTAAAGGCATTGTCACGAATCCTGAGGTATCTGCAAACTCCCTCAATAGTTAAGGTTCCACCTGCCATTGCAAACTCAGCCAATATCAAACCCATGGAAACTATCATCCACACTTTCCCACCCGGTCCAGCCCCCACCCTCCCCACCTCCCCTTCCCTCCCAAAACTTCCAGTTGACACACCCATGGGATGGATTACACAGTCCTAGTGATTAACAAATCTATGCTACTAGGTACAATGGCACTGAAATTGAGGGCACCAAAGGGAGGACTCAAAAGAACCTATATACAAATAACAATGATTGGATATAGCTGTTATAAAGTTCTAGAAATCATTTTCTGTACAATTGACAGTTTAGGGTGGTTGTGTGATCTTGTGCCATTATTTAAAGGAAAACTGCAGTTAGTATGATTATAAGCAAATAATACTGCTCCTCACCACCTCCAGTTAGAAAATCCAACAGTGTGGTTAATCTACCTCTACCCACCCAACCAGGATTAAGCAAAACTGCAGTTTTCCTTTAATGTGAACCTGTTTTTTGTGATAATAAAGAAAATTCTTACTGGTACTGGTCAGTTAAAAAAAATGTCTCTCAAACACTTCTAATCTGTGGACTTAAGGTGGCATTAGCCAGCAGCTGGTTTCTATTCTCTGGCAGAGTTTTGAACTTGGAATTGTGATAGAAGCATTCAACATTTATCAGGGGGGTAGTGGGTAGGGAAAGTCCAAAGCTCTGCCAGTCCCAAATCCATACAGTTGTCATTCCATTCAAGAAGATATTAAATCGTTTATTGATTACACATGATAATGGATGATACACAAACTTCATTCCCATCTGATTTTTATCTGGTACCATAATTCAATTTAGATATATTGCATAGGATGTGCCAACAATCATTAATAACCAAATAAACTCCATGACTCTGCTTGGGTGACCCTTTTAATGGTGAACTCCAAGTCACAACATAGTAACTGTCAGTTCAACTACACCAAGATTTCTATAAACAGTGGCTTCTCTGCCCAAGCAGATTATAAATAAATTTCAAATGGAACCTGGCACCACCCTGAAGGAATTCTAACTTCACACTGTTGGGATAATTTACCAAGATGGCTTCAGAGTAGACTAACTTTACACAGCACATTTAAAAAAAAGACACATTTATTCAGCGTCATGATCAGACTATTACATTTAGCAATCAACAGCATGGGTGCAAAAAAAAAAAAAAATCTACATTAAAACCCTTTGTTGGAATGCTTTACACTTTCCACAGAACAGAAACTAAAATAACCTGTTATACAATTAGTCACAAATACAGTCCTCGAGTTTTTTGCCCATACACATGAGTATTGTCTAAAACATGTCTTCTTTGTAGCAGCTAGGCCCTGCCACCACTGTGCTTGGCTGAGTTCACAAATCTGTTGTAACCTGTAGCTTCCCTGTCACTTCTCTGGCTCTCCTCTCCTGCTAAGCTTTGTTTCCTGTTGAACAATATGGAATAAAGTTGTTAATCTAAACATATTAAGACTCAAGGCTACAATCCAATAGCAAGTTTTGTTTCCCACAATTTTTGCTGATCTATTTACTTAATATCCACATTTTTTTTAAAACTGCAATTATAATGTTAACTATGTTGCACTGCTCAGCTACATTAGGGTTACTGGGTTCATTAGCAATTATAAAAAATTAAGTCTAAATACAAAAAGGTGTTCACTTACCTGGCAGTCAATTAAAACCTTCTGCCACTGCCATAGCTACTGCTGCTGCTGGAACCACCATAGCCACCTAAGATTAAAATCCATCCTTTTAAGTTCTAGAAGCAAATGCTTTTATATTCACAAAACAAAATTCCAATTTTGAATTCAAGATTTTTCCAATCAAAAGGTTTTAAAAAGCCAGTTTTTAATCACCTACATATATCAAAGATTTCATGTATCGTTTTATTTTTTAGACTAGGTCTCACTTTGTTGCCCAAGTTGTTGCAAATCCGCGGACTCAAGTGACTCCCAATCTCAGCCTCCCAGGTAACTGGGATTACAGGCACGCGCCACCACATGGCAGATTCATGTATCGTTAACGGCAACGGTTCTAGAAAACACTTGGATCTCCAAAACTACATATACAAACTATACCTTGGTTTCGTGGTTTGGCGAAGTATTGGCCTCCACCTCCATAGGGGCCAGAGCTTCTACCTCCAAAGTTTCCTCCTTTCATGGGTCCAAAGTTTGAAGACTGATTGTTGTAATTGCCAAAATCATTGTAGCTTCCACCACCTCCAAAATTGCTTCCTAGAAAAACAAAGATAACCTTCAATTGTTATTTGGTAAAGAGGCTGATTTCTACTTAATGCTCAGAGCAAACAAAACCGCATGAGTTGCCTGCTTTTCTTCCCCAAACTCTGGTGCCTCTAAAGTCATCATGGTCCAATGTAACATCTTCTACAGCCTTGACCCATCCAGGAGCACTGCAAATATGTTTTCCTGGGTACATCAACTAAATACCAAAGGTCCAAACAAAGTGAAGATACTCAATCCTGCTGGCAACTAATTGAATTCCAATTGAAGACCCAACTATCCACTGATCTATTTGGGAGTGAGGCGGCCCAGCTTAAAGCTAGTAGGAGGGAGCATGAAAGCCCATCAAAAAAATACCATGCAATGTGCCACACCAATGCGCAGGAGCATCAAATTCCCAGATAGGCAATAACTCCACAAGGCTAATCTAGCTGTTGCACCAAGTACTTGGGTCACTGGATACCTACCACTACCACCGCCAAAGCCGCCTCCGCCTCCTCCTCCTCCGTTGTTATAGCTGTCATAGCTGCCACTCCCGCCATAGCCACTGCCCTGGTTTCCATAACCCTGTCCACCACTTCCATAGCCTCTGCTTCCTCCAGAGTAACCAGGGCCGCCTCCTCCATAACCACCTACAAGAATACAATTCTTCTCAATAAGACAAAGGTATTCAACAATCAAAATCTGTGCAAGCGTAATGGCTAAAGGCCTGCTCACAGCATGCTTGTTATGGTGAGTGTAGAACTTAACATGCACTAGTTTTAGTCTCTACTAACCTATTCTAAAGGTCGCCATAATTTTGCTCACATACTGCTCAAAATTACTCACCATCATTACCAAATCCATTATAGCCATCCCCACTGCCACCATATCCACCACCACCACGGCTGCCACCAAAGCCACCTGGGGGAGGAGGGAGAGAGGGAGAAAAAAGCAGAGTTTTAAGTGTTTGTAGTACATGAATTGTACATCAGTTATATTCTTTTAAGTCAAAATTTCAGGGAGCTGCTGCTGACTGCAAAAATGGTTTTTGCCCAACGAAGACCTTAACTTCTGATTAATGACAAGTCAGAATTAAAGGATAAAATGTAACTGGAATTGTGCTGGCAGTTACATATCACAAGTTGCAACAGTAAAAGTCACCCAGAAACAAATGATTACAAACTTACAATTCTTTGTGACAAAGTAAAACCATACACACCTCTCCCACTGAAGTTTCCTCCACGACCAAAGTTGTCATTCCCACCAAAACCACCTCCGCGACCACCACCAAAATTTCCAGAACCACTTCGACCTTAAAGAAATAAATTTAAATGTTAAGTTTTATCAGAATTATTCAAAATTACCTTTGAAGCTTATTTAGGCAAAATCCTTACCTCTTTGGCTGGAGGAAGCACTGGCCATCTCTTGCTTAGACAGGGCTTTCCTTACTTCACAGTTGTGGCCATTCACAGTATGGTATTTCTGAACTTAAAACAAAATGTGACATCAGGGTTTAGAATGCAGCAGGGATTCCGGGACCTTTAGTAAACATCAATCATCTAATACTTACTGACAATCTTGTCTACAGAATCATGGTCATCAAAGGTTACAAAAGCAAAGCCTCTCTTCTTGCCACTGCCTCGATCAGTCATGATTTCAATCACTTCAATTTTCCCATACTGTTCAAAATAATCTCTTAGATGATGTTCCTCAGTGTCTTCTTTAATGCCACCAACAAAAATCTTTTTCACAGTTAAGTGGGCACCAGGTCTTTGAGAATCCTAACAAGTAGATTAGGAAAAAAAATTCTCACATCAAAAATTTTCTAGGCCATCTCCCCACAAATGTGAATTAGCATGGCACTTTCAAAACACTAATGGGGGAAAATTACTTACTTCTCTTGACACAGCCCTCTTTGGTTCCACAACTCTTCCATCCACCTTGTGGGGCCTTGCATTCATGGCTGCGTCTACCTCCTCCACTGTGGCATAGGTGACAAAGCCAAAGCCTCTGGATCGCTTGGTGTTTGGATCTCTCATTACCTGAGATTAATTCATTTAAGCACATCATAAGACCTCAGAGGTGACTGTCACTTCTACCTTAACAGGAAACTTTGTACACTTTTCACACAGGATCCTTGGTTTCTTTTTCTAGATTTGAGGGACTTTTGAACTAAATTGCTGCCTTTGTCAAGTTATTCTCAACTATAATTGTATTTACACTCCTCATAAATATCCAGACAAATAATGTAGACAGAAAGCAAAATCAGTCAACTAATCCTAACTTTTGTCTCTTCCAACTCTTACCACGCAGTCTGTGAGCGTTCCCCATTGCTCAAAATGGCTTCTCAGGCTCTCATCGGTTGTTTCAAAACTTAAACCTCCAATGAAGAGCTTCCGAAGCTGTTCGGGCTCCTTGGGAGACTGGATATCAGGAGAGAAAGAAACGTTAAGTGAGCATCTGAGGCAAAACACACTCCAGTCAGAGACAAAACTAGACTACAAAGTACGGCGTCCTCATTGTTCCTTTGGGTCGCTGGAAGCCACGTGCTTCTACCCATCATCGCAGGCCTAAGTTGGGGGCTGGGACGGCTGGGAAGTGTATGGAGCGCATGCGCCCCTACTCGCCTACCCACGCAGGCGCAACAAAAGAACGGGGCGAGAATGGTACGTTCCCCATGAAAGACTTTAGATGCTCTTAAAAGCAAATCGCTTATTAAGACAAGGTTAAAAATAAATGCTATGTGATTCGAGTTTTGTCAGGAGGAACATGTTCGGCGCGCTAACTAGGGTTGCAGGAAGCCGGCCTCATGGCGACGACGAGGACAAAATGGCGACCTGAACTTTGGGAGGGGTAGGCCCCAGGACGACCAAGGAACTGACTGAAGGCCTGGTGCAAGCAGCCAAACCAGACCTCGCCCTGCCGAATTCTGGAAGGGGCGCGAGGAAAAACTTGCAAGAGAAAGTGTCTTACCTCTGACTTGGACATGACGGCAGCGGAAGGGAAGACTTCTACGATGCTTACTCGGCGGAGTCCACAGGCAGAAAGGAGTAATCTAACGCACGTAGCGGCCAGCCTACTTTCAGCCTCGCTTTTTCATCCCGCCTCCGCGCTGTTGGCATTGGTAGACTCCGCCCACAGCTGGCTCTTATTGGGTACTTGAAATAGCATCCCCCCTTCTATTGGTCTGTGTTATCGGATTGCTGTGTAGCGTCATTTGCCTGGGCATTCTACGGTCTCCACCCCTTGCGGTCCATTGGTTCCTGAGTAACATTATTCCTAACAGTTTTTATTGGCTTTCCAAACAATCGTTCGTATTTGAATGTACCGAAGTGTTTAAATAACTTCTTAATCCTCTATATCCTGAATACGATTCATCTCAGTTGGCAAAGGATGGTGAACACTATGTATTATAAAAAGTTACAATGTGACAATTTTTTTCCCTGGCAAGGGCCGCCTGCTAAGCGCATGTGTAGTAAAATGGCGAGTTTACGCAGGCGGATTAATAAATTCCGCCTGATGCTTGGAACACGTGAAATGGCGGGCGGTAGACAGCGGCGCGCCTACGGCGCCTGCGTAGTAGCGGTAGTTGTGTCCCGTTTTGCGCAAGCGTAATGGGCGGAGAAAGGGTCTGGTCTCAGGATTGGTTGCGCAGGCGCACGGAAGGATCCGTTTTGGCGGGCGGTTGGCGTTGCGCAGAAGGCGGCGGCAGCAGTGGCTTGTGGTCCGGCCTCACCACAGAGGAACCGGGAAGACGTTTAACGTGAGTGACCGGTTTCGCTCCCAGGTAAGTGGCGGACAGTCTTGCCTACCCATACGAGGTCTTGAACCGATTCCAATTGAGCCCGTTATTGTGTGAAATGAATGGACCGCGGGTGGGGGACAAGTGAAGGGAGAGCGGCGGGTCCCACCAGCCAATGGAAGAACAGGGGCGGGATGTTTTATCCCTTTAGGTTAGGTCGCTCTTTGCAGCCCAAGAGTTTGACTGGCGGGTGTGAAGGCCAATTGCATCTGCCTTCAGCTGCCGACTGATCGGTCCTTGGGCCACCGGAATGTGGCAGGCGGGTTTTCCACTCCTGAGCAGCGTCTCCTTGAGCCAATGAGCACGAAGCGCGCGGTAGGTTGGGCTTCCAAGAGGCAGCGGTTTGACTCCAATGGGGACTGTGGGAGTCGGGCGGTTAAATGGATGGACCAAATCTGGAGCCAGTAGGCTAGCAGCCTGCGGAAAGTACTCGGGCAGGTCGTCCAATCAGTGCTCCGAAAGAGGGAGGTCTTAGATTTGGGCTTGTGAGGAAGGGAAATCAGTGCTCGTGATGGCGCGTGGTGGTGATTTATCCACAGTGATTTCTTGAAGGAAGCTTTTAGGCCTCCGTCCTATACACGGCTCCACTTGGGAAACCCAAAGTTTGCTCTTGTAATCCTCGAGCTTGGCCTTTCCACTTCCACGTCGATACGCCCCCACTATTCACGACTACTTAAATCTAGCGGGGAGCAAAGGAGGTCTTTTGACTTAGAGAACTTGCTCTAGGAAAATAGACTTGAGCTGTCGGCACGAATAGAGTAAAATCTGTGTATACTGTCGTGGAAGGTAGCCCGAGAAAAATCTGCATAGTAGTACGTCCGAGTGCTCTCACGGACAAATATTTGTAAATCCGTAGAACTTGTTTTGGAACATTAGGGGCACCGTGGGATCGAGGGAGGTTGGGTTGCTAGTGTTAAATCTTTGCAGGTATAATGGTAATTTGTAATTAAGTTTTAAAAGTTACTTCTTCTTGTGTTTTTAGTCATAATTGCATGTTCCTCATCATCTCCTTAAACCTCCAAGACCTGCTGTTTTTCCCTTAGGGTCTTTATATAAAAATATAAATAAAAAAGATAACTTTTGGGGAAAGTTTTGTTTGCTGTTCATCCTGCTCAGTGCTTTTTCAAGTGTTATCCATGTATCCAATGTCTTTATCTTGGTCTCTTTGAGGGACTTTTCCTCCCATAAGTACCTCTCCCTTACACCATTAGAGATTTTCTAAAACCTTTTTTCTGCTGTTCCTTTAGGGATGTCTGAATTTAGGCATGTAGGAACTTACAAAGGATGGGTGATGTTTAGCGAGTTGGCAACAGAAGGACTCATCCATCACCTTTATTATTCGTTGTCTTTTGATGATAATTCTTCAAAGTTTATTTTACATGTGCTGCTCTTGTTGATTATTCCAAGATGTTTTAGTAGGATATTAAAAATTTCGTTACATACTGGCTGTATTAGTCTGTGCTACTCTGTTCACTATTTTAGTGCCAAGGGAAATAATGTTTGATCACCTCAATTACATAAAAGGTACACTTCTGATGAGGGACTTTTTTGATATTGTACAAAAGCAGCATTATTTTAGTTGTGCTTATGATGAATGTAGGCTAGATTTCCATGTTTTCTCGCTATTTGGCCCCGGGAACCTCAGGCTTACATTGCCTGGGGTACCACGGACTAAGCAATTCCTAGTCTTGGCCTAGCTTCGTAGGCTGCGATTAAAGGCACGCGCCACCATGCCCGGCCTTTAGATTTCCATGTTTTTTGGCTCTTGCTAAGGGACAAACCTGTTTTGTGTTTGGTTAATAACATGCAACTGTTTAGTTTATAAGAACAAAGTGATAGAGGTTACAGGCATCTACTTCTGATTTGTGTATCTCATCTCCCTTACCCCATACCCTCAATTCTGACATTTTGAATGTCTCCAGACATTACCAAGATGTTGGGATGGGGGTTGGTGGGGGTGTGTATACGGAATTTTCCCAGTTAAAAATCATTGCTCTAAAATGACAAGTGCTTCAACTTGATTATCTTGTCAAAATGTTTTCTTTTATCAACTGGAAATTATAGAGGGAGAAGATAGGTGAAGTGTTTAAGAAGAGACCTTTGGTAAATTCAGTACTTAATCCTAATGATTATCTCCTCAGATAGAGAATTATCATTATTCCATTCAGTTAAAGTTTTTAACATTCTTGCAAATTAAACACTATTGGTTACATCTTATTTGATTCCCTAAAGTAATGGCACATATGTTTTTGAAGAAGTTAAACTTGTTTTAGATTCTTACATTTTCATCTGATTTGAGTTTCTGTTCTTTACTGGGGTTCTTTTGGATCTGTAGCTCCCAAATTTTGCCTTGACCCTTTGTAAGAAATACATTTTACATAGATCCTGTGCACATATCAAATCAGGTTTCACTATACAAATAAATATACACTATATAAAACTGCACGCTTAGATGTATTCAAATTTACAGTATACTGTTTCATTTTCTTTAAAAAGCTGTTCACTTTCTCTGAACTGATTTCCCAGTTGTGTACTGACCTATGTGGGAGAGGGGACAGGAAGGACACACGTGACACATGACTGACGATAGAATAGGTAATCGAATCATGACAACTTAAGTTGCTTTTCTTGTGGATTCACGCCTATCTCCAGCCCCACCCAGCTACTTGGATTTATGAACAGATTAGTTAGTGACCGTTATTTGATGTATTTTAATTTGAAAGATTTCAAGAGAATCTGAATTGCTTGTTTTAGTATGAATTCTCTTATGTTATAATTAATAGATGTGATGAACATTTTTTTGTGGTTGAGGAAATTACTGTATATAATATCATAGTTTCTAAGACTGTCAAAATCTGTATTACAAAAATTGTATTTCAAGTACTGTAGCTTAGAATTTAAAGACATTATCACAGCTAAACCCAGAAGAATTGTTTATACATTTCACTGATCTGCCTGGAAACCAGTAGAAAGTAGAAAGCTTTGATGGTGATTGGGGAAAGATCAAGAATATAACTATTAGCCGGGAATGGTGGCTCATGCCTGTAAGCTTCAGCCTATGAAGCGCCCGGGGCTAGGGAGGGGCTAGGGGTTGAGGTTCTAGTCCCGCCTGGGGCCCGTAGTGAGACCTAGTTCCAAAAAAATAGCTGGGCATGGTGGCGCACGCCTGTAATCCCAGCTATCTGGGAAGCTGAGGCTGGGGATTGCTTGAGTCCGTGGTACCCTGGGCAACAAGAGCCTGTGGTTCCACGGGCAAAAATAGCAAGACCTAGCCTCAAAAAAAAAAAAAAAAGAATATAACTATCCAGGTAACTGGATTTTTAGATATCTAGAGATGTTCTGGTGGTGTTTTCAGATTCCTTGTTAGTATTAGAAGAGAGAGAAAAGTCTCCAGAGTACAAAGGTATGAGAATTAGTTTTTCCCCCCTGTTTTGAAGAATTATTTAAGCACAAAAAATAGCTTATATATTTTTTTATTGGAATAGCCCACCCCTGGTAGAGTCTTTCTCTTTTTTGTCCTTTTTATATTCTATTTTTATTTCCATCCACCTTACATGAATGAAGTTGGACTAAAGCTTTGTGCAGTGTATATAGATTGTAACAGCAATAAATTACAGTTGAGGTAGCACTTGTAACTGACTCCGTATGGCTGTTATTTACACGTTGTTATTCATGAACTTGGACTCAGGACAATCATCTTTTTCCCCTGACATAAACTTTGATTTTCCTTCCCTCCTAACAGGATGACTTTAACTGATCATTGTACTGATGGGAAGGAGTCCAGGTCATCCTGAGAGGAGTTGGCTTGTGCAGAGTCCAAGATACAGATTTGTTGGATTTCTGTAAGCCACTCGAAGCCACATATTCATTTTTGATGACAACTTTACACTTGTATTGGCAGAACACCCACAGTGACAACTGTTGCCTATGTTTAGTCTGTCCAGGAGCTCAACCAGCTAGCATGTTTGGGGAAAAATCTACACTGTTCTTGTTAGCAGCTATGTAAATATTAGACCTTTCTCAGTTTGTCTTAGATGTGTCAGTATTTTGGGGGTAAATTTCATCCTGTGATTGCCTCAATTTACCCTTTGAAGTGAGGGATTAAAGAATTTAGGCATTTGGATTTCTTGAAGCAAATTCTTTTTGAATCAGTAGTTTTATATATATCCAATTTGTGATTTAAAACACTTATTTCCCCTGTGTAATATTTTCTTGGTTATTATAATAAATCTAAAGCAATGGGAATTTATTTTCTCACAATGCTGAAGGTCAGAAGTCTGCAATCAAGGTGATGAATCCCTTATGGAGGCTTTAAGGGAGAGTTTCATCCTTGCCTCTTCCAGCTCCTGATGGTTGTCAGCCTTCCTTGGCCTTCCTTGACTTGTGTGCTCACCTCTCCCTGCTCTCTCTTCACATTAAGTCATTTGTGTTGGTTTAGAATTCCTTCTGCCTCTTTTATAAGGATGCATGGTACTGCATTTAGGGGCCCACCCAGATAATCCAGGATAAATTTCTCCTTTAACATCTTTTAATCACATCTTTTGACATATTGTTTAAAAAAGTTATTTTTAAAAGACTAAAGAGTTTAAAAGGCTCAGCAACCCTTGTGTTCTCTCCCCACTTTCACCATTAACTGGTGATAGTCTTGGATGAGCCATTTGCCCACTTTACACCTTGGTTTCTTCCTTTCATGTGGAAAGTATTGGGTAGGTGATAGCTAATAGACTTCTAGATGTATGATATGTAAAGTGACTCCTAAATTGTCTTGGAGTTTGTTTTTGAAGTCATTAATTTTATTAGGTCTCGCTATGTTGCCTGGGGTACTGCAAACTCAAGCAATCTCTAGCCTCAGCCTCCAAGGTAGCTGGGATTACGGGTGCCCACCATGGCGCCAGGCTGTTTTTTTCAAGGTAAGATCTTGCTTTGTTGCTTGTGGTAGTCTTGAACCCGTGAACTCAAGCGATCCCAAGCTTCTTACCTCCCAGCGCTTTGACAACAGGCACACACCACCATGCTCAATTTGAAGTAATTATTAAATGTGAAAATCAAGAACTCACTAATATTTTGGGACAATGTAATCCATAATGGTAATCTTGCCTAGGTCTTAAGGGAGAGAGGACAGTTGTTGACTGAGTGTGAACTTCTCAGGGTATTAACACAGGATAACAAACCTGTTAATTAAGTGTGTGATTTTCTAAAGCGAGTATAGTGGGTTAGCTTGGCTATTTTTCACATTCCCATGAGGCTGTGGACTCTAGATTTCCTTTGCATTAAGAGTACTGTTTAGGCCGGGCATGGTGGCACATGCCTGTAGGCAGCAGCCTAGGAAGCCGCGGCCGGGGCCAGACAGGGGCCAGGGATCACAGTTCGAGTCCCGCCGGGGGCATGCATAGTGAGACCTAGTCCCAAAAAAATAGCTGGATGTCGTGGTGCGCCCCTGTAATCCCAGCTACCTGGGAAGCTGAGGACGGGGATTGCTTGAGTCTGTGGTACCCCGGGTAATGTGAGCCTGCGATTCCACAGGCAAAAATAGCAAGACCTAGTCTCAAAAAAAAAAAAAAGTACTGTTCATCAAAATAAAATACCAGCAGATTTTTTTCTACCTGGAATTAGGTCATAGAACTATATTTTTTAGATATTAGTTTATTTGTGTATAAATTTCACATCTTTGTAGTCCCCAGGGTTCGCCTACCATCTTCCCTCCCTGACGGTTCCCACCCTCTTCCTCTGCTTCCCCCCCCTTTTATTTTAATTTTCACATGTAGTCTTATTCTTTAGATTTACTGAATACCTGTTCCATTGTGCTTCATTTCTAGGAAGACTACCAGGAAGTGTGGTATTTCAAAGGATTTTCAAAGATCAAGTTTTTATAACACTTTTTATTTGTTTATGGAGAAGTGGAATGAAATTGAGCTCAAACTTTTTTCTGATTATAATCAACAGATCTTTGAATAAACAAGTTCATATCTGAGCCGGCAAGCATAGTTATGTTGGAATAAAATGCCCTGTACTGGATAGGTCAACCAACAGGCTGGGAAATCTTTGTTTGGTTAAGTGAGGCAAATCCTTGAACTCCATGTGCCTTCCATCTCATCCCTAAATCAGTTAAGACTTACCTCACAGGGAGTTGTGGAGGGTAATATATTGCTAATTTGTTTGGCATTTTAAAGCAATATAATATATCAAAGGATCTGATGAAACATAGGCAAACCTCATTTATATGAGTAATTGGAGACAAACATAGATAAAACTTGCAGATAGTTTAGAAAATTCATTAAATTTATTTTGAACTTTATCATCAAACAATTTACCTCCTAGTTCCGCTATAGTTTCCTAATTGTTTTCTTGTTCTTATTCCATCACAGATCTGAGATAGGTTGGGCAGATTGCATCAGGATAGATGATTTAAAGAGATAAATTCATCAAGAGGGTAGGACAAAGGCCCGGTATGGTGGCGTGTGCCTGTAAGTGGCAGCCTAGGAAGCCGCAGTGGGGACCTGGGATCGTGGTTCAAGTCCTGCCCAGGGCAACACAGGGAGACCTAGTCCCCAAAAAATAGCTGGGCGTGGTAGCATGCACCTGTAATCCCAGCTACCTGGGAAGCTGAGGCTGGGGATTGCTTGAGTCCGTGGTACCCCGGGCAACATGAGCCTGCGGTTCCTGAGGTTCCACAGGCAAAAATAGCGAGACCTAGTCTCAAAAAAAAAAAAAAAAGGGTAGGACAGTTTTACAAAAACAGTAATCCTTCAAAATATTTGAAAGAAGAAAGAGGGAAAGCTATTGAAGTTATATTTGGAGATTGCAACACCCTCTTTCAGTGATGAATAGAAAAATGGATGTAAGATCATAAGGAAATACAAGATTTGAACAACACTATCAACAAACGTGATATATTTGGCATTTATAGACTACTCCACGGAACAACAGCAGAAGACACATTATTTTCAAGTGCACAGAAACATTTAGCAAGATAGACAATCTTCTCTCATAAAGCAAGTTTCAAAATTAAAAGAATTCCACCATGTGAAGTGTTTTCTGACTGTGATGGAATTAAATCAGAAACCAACATATTTGGAGAATCCCCTAGTATTTAGGGACTAAATAACACATTTCCGAGTAACGTAATCAAAGAAAAGATCATAATGAACTCTATTGAAAATAAAATAGAAAATATTTTGAGCTGAATAAAAATATCAAAATTTGTGAGATCTAAGTGATGGAGTGCTTAGAGGGGAAATTACATGCTTCAACTAAAGCAGAAGTGTCTAAGGTTAGTGGTCTAAGTTTTTTTCTTAACCTAGAAGAGCAAGTTAAAACAAGCAAAAGGAAGTTGTAGTGATAAGACAGTGTAGCTGATAAAGTATAAACCAAAAACAATTGAGTTAATCAGTGAAACTAAAGGTGAGTTTATTTAAAAATAACCCATGGAAGTCTTATCAGGACAAAAAGGACACAGATTACCAATATCAGAAATAAGAGTGCAGACATTAAAAAGAAATAAGGGAATTTTATGTATAACTATGTCAATGTATTCAGTCCGTTACATGAAATGACTCACCTGAAAAACAGATCACCATACCTTTACAAAAAACGCAGAACCTCACCAACCTTGTGTCAATTAAGGAAATGGAATTTGTAGTAAAACGCCTTCCCATAAAGAAAACTCCAAGCCCAAGTGGCTTCACTGATCAATTTTACCAAATCTTTTAAGGTAGAAGTAATATCAAATCTATGGTACTTAAGAAAGCATTTGATCTTTTTAGCTATCCACTATCACTCATTTAATTTCCATGTGCAAATGTTTTCTAGGTCTCCCCCCATCCCTCCAACAATAGATCTATATGATATCTAAGGTAAATAACGCAAAATAAGGTTAAATGAATTGACTAAAATTGGGGGCCACTCCTGGCATGGAGGGTGAAAGAAGATAAAGGCCTCTGTGGGAATGAATGAATGAATAAATAAACAAATGAACAAACAAATGAATAAATGAACTGTCCAGTTCAGCCTTTCAGAGCCTGCTTACAATAGGACCCACATCGTATTCACGGTGCTGATTTTGTTGCTGTTAATATATTGCTCCTTTACTTTTTTTCCCCAATAACCTATGGAGATAGGGCTAAACCATTGCTGACTTAACCAAGAATAAACTTAAAATCCTTAGCCTTCTTTAAGTTGAAGGCTGGACTAGACTGAGTGCTTGTGCAATGCTTGATACATTTAGTAGGTCCTCAGTAAATATCCCTTAAACATTTTAGAACAAGGATCAGAATTACTACATTAATCATCTCTGGCTTTGAGACTATACTTGGAAACTAGATGAAAAGAGTCAGAAACATCTTATTTGACTTAACACATCGAAACACTAAGTGGAAAACCTGGGTGATCTGAGATTAGCTGTTCTTAACTTTAGCTGATGGTAGACTTTCTTTGCATCTAACTCAATATAAGGGAAATGTAGAGTATACATTTATGATACAGTAGCATAATAACGCTCTTAAATGTCAATAGAGACACTTGAAAAGACCTGCACGGTGCAGTAGTTCCTGATAGAGGTTTGTTTCTTCTGTCATCACCTATTACTTTTTTATTTTTTTAATAGTTATTAAATTGTCATAGAGAGAAATTGGTCAGGATCATAATAAATGGCCAAGGGAGCTGCCAAGGACCCTTATGTATAGATGGGAAAAAAGTTCAGTGCAGGCTAGATTTTATTTATCTAAATCATAGGCTATGCTGTCAATATAATTCATGTTGCAGATATACCAAGGTAATGGCAAAG
>PVHY01024398.1:0-11202 GCA_004024945.1 Uropsilus gracilis
AGACTTGGCTGGCATTTATTGTCTTGGAGTTTTTTTAATAAGTGGCTCCAGTCTCTCCTTGCCTTCAGAGAAATCTGAAGTCAGCCTGATAGAATTTCCTTTCTGTGTCATCTGTTTCCTTTCTCTAGTCAGTCTCATTATTCTTTCTTTATCAAATAGCCAAAGTCCTCCTGAACAGGAGAAATAATGGAGGTATTAAATTCTGAGGCTTCAAATTGTATTACAAAACCATAATAATTAAAACAGCATCGTACTGGAACAAAACAGAAACACAGACCAGTGGAACAGAAATGAGTGCCCAGAAATAAAGCCACACATGTATAGTCAACTAATCTTTGATAAAGGGCAGTAAACATACACTGGAACAAGAATAGCCTCTTCAACAAGTGGTGCTCAGAAAACGACTGTTGCATGCAAGGGAATGAATCCATACTACTCCATTACACCATACACAAAAACCAACTCAAAAAGTTAAAACCTGGATGTAAAACCCAAAATCATAAAATAGAAGAAAACATAGGCAAAACACTCCATGAATTATACCACAAAAATATCTTTCAGGACACGTCTATGCATGCAAAGAAAATGAAGGAACACAAACAACTGGGGCCACAACAAACTGAAAAGCTTCTGTATAGCAAAAGCAACAACAATCAAAACAAAAAAACACCCAACTGAATAGGTAAAAATTTTTGCACACCACTCAACTGACAAGAGTCTAATACCTAAGATACACACACACACACACACACACACACACACACACAAAACCTCAAACAACTCAATCAAACCAAAACAAAAAGTCCAGTCAAAAACTGGGAAGAAGAGCTTAAAATAACTCTTCTCCAAAGAAAAAAATACAAAAAGTCAAGTCAATGAAAAGATGCTCAGCATCATTTATAATCAGGGAAATGTAAATCAAAACTACAATGAGATACCACCTTATACAAGTAAAAATGATCCATATCAAAAAAAAAAAAAGGCAACAACAAGTGTAGGCATGAATGTGAAGAGAAAGGAAGACTTTTACACTGCTGGTGGGAATGCAAACTGGTCCAGCCACTATGGGAAGCTGTGTGGAAGACTGTCAAACTACTAAAAATGGAACTACCATTTCATTCAGCAATCCCAGTTCTGGGAATATACCCAAAGAATGCCAAAACACTAATTCAAAAAGATACCTGTACTCAGATGTTTATTGAAACACCATTTACAATAGCCAGGATACGGAAACAATCCAAATGCCCCCAAACTGACAAATGGTTGAAATAAGTGTGGTATATTTACACAATGGACTATTATTCTGCAATCAAAAAAGACAAATATGATGCATTTGTGATAGCATGGAGGGATCTAGAAGGGAATACTAATGGGAATAAGCCAGAAAAAAAAAGACAAAAGCCAGAAGGTTTCACTTACAGATGGGATATAGGGAAAACAGACAAAAGTTGAAGAAAATGTCAAAACTAACAAGATGGGCAACAGAACAAAAGCAAATAGCTAGGAAGGGCGTGGGAGGGAGAGGGAAATCAGGGAAGGGATGGGGGAGAACCCTGTGGAATACAACGATGTGCTTATATATATGATATATACATATATACATATGCATATACATATGTGCATATATGTAAACACATATGCATGCATACACATCTGTGCATATGTATATGTATATAGGCGTGCATATATCTATATGTATACATATATATGTGCATGTGTACATATATATATTATATGTGTTATATGATATATATTATATGATATATATCCATATATATGTGTCACAAAAATAAAAAAGAGAAATATTGAGACTTGGAGTCATAAGACTTCCATTTGAATGACTACTCTGCCAGAGACTGTATGTGACTTTGAAAAATCTGTTAATTCCTCCAGGCTGCTCTTTTTTCCGTGTGTAGGATAGAATTTATGATCATCTCTCTACTTGACTTCCAAGGTTGTTATGGAGTTCAAGAGGAACAGCTGATGGAACATTGTCCGCTTTGTACTCCACACAGGTCTTTTAGGTGTCATTCATGGTATATGTATTCACTTCTGAGCAGCACATGCTGCATCCAGGCTCTGTCCTCATGCCAGAAATGTACAGATGTTTGGCTCAAAGATTATGATGATAATGAATACAAAGTTCCATAATATATGGATGTGGTACATCTTGCATGGTGTAATAAAATCGTGAATTATAATGGAGTTATGATATTTCTAATTAAATATTTTAAATGCATGTTTAACTCATTTTGAAAAATGACTAATTTTAGAAAATATTCTACCTTTATTTTAGATGTTGCATCTTGAAGGTTAGCAATCAGTGTAGCTAAAACTCTAGACTTAAAAAAGGAATATAATGTATGAGTCTACTCTTTCAAACAAAAGTGTCAAAAACTGGTGAATTTTTCATCAAGTTGGCTAATTCTGTCAGGTTTTATGTTTCACTCCCATTGTTGTCTCTGGCTAGCTTTTTCTAATTTGGACTGACAGTGGGTTCAGTCAGAGCTTCTGTATAACTTTTCAAAGCTAAAACCTTTTAAGACTTTCTATATTATCTACTTTTCAGAACTTTATTTCAGAGTCAGAAGCAGATATGGTAATAAGACCTCTGAGAGCAAAAGAAAAGTGAGTTGTAATTTAGCAGGGAATTATAGCTATGACAGGGAAAGCAACAGAAGATTTTATGAGGAATTCAAACAATCAGTCAATATATATGGATAGAACATTTACCATGTACAAAGCATTATGCTTCAGATAATGAATTCCATAGACAATATAGACCTGATCCATCTTTCATAGCGTAGACAGTGAAGAATTAAGAAAAGTTAGGAATAATGTGCTAGACAGAAAAAGTCACTAGGAAAGCCTGACAGTTGGAAGAAAGTTCTTAAGTTGCAACATCAAGGACTTGTTCTTAGGTGTTTCATGTATTTGTGTATCTTTCACAATGTGTGGTATTGTGCTCTTTACACAAAAATAAGCAACATGTATTTTTGAATAAATAGTAAATGAACACCAATGATTATGTCACTGCTGGGTCAGTTGATTCACCCCATCCACCCTCAGTCTCAGAACTTGTCTGGTTCGGAATGCCAGAACGTGAATATCTTTATGGTAAAAGTGTGAATCATGGTCTCCACAACATAGGATGATAATGAGGATATCATGAAGCAATACACAGGAAAGTAGTTTTTAAATGTAAACATACTATCAAAATGTTGATTGCTCATCTAAAACAATTGGAGGAATCTAAGAACATGCGAAAAACATCAAGGAAGATTCTACATTGGAAAGGGTCAGAAGAGAACACTGAATGTTTTCTTAATTTTAATTCTTAAACATATTAAATGATTGTGTTTTTTAGTAGAAATAGCCACATCTGTATTAAAGTCTGTATTAAAGTCAAAGTTTCATAAGCAAGACTTAAGGGAGAAAGAGAAAGTGTTCAGGCTGTCAGCTTAAATAAAAGAACAATCATTCTTCATGTTCAGAACTCACAGTCAATGCTCCCGAGTTTCACACAGTAGCCTGGAAGGTGAGAGGTGTGGCTAAAGCAAGCATCAGTGATGTCTGGCTTCAGAGTGGGTTACATATTTACTTACACAAAACAATAGTGTGTTAATAGAAGACTTGTTAAAGCTTCACTTTGGTGTTATGAGCTAATATATGTGAATAATGTATTTATTATCTTAAAATACAGAACTCCAAGAAACTGCTGTCATCAGTATGATTTTGATTACTGTACTGCTCCATGCCATGATAATCTTAGGGCTGAGCTCTCTCATTAATTCTCATTAGTCCTCTGGGAGTTTCCACCGGAGTGGTCTTGAATGAAATTCAAGTCCAGAATTGCTTAAATGAATTCCACTCTCTCCTCAATGGTGTTGTCATACTACTTCAGGATGTTAGTAATGAAATGTGACCCTTCAGCTTTAGCAGAGCTAATTCTATTAATAAGATAAAATGTGTCTTTATCTAGAATGATAAAAACAAGAAGCACAAAACTTTTTTTTTTAAATAGACATTGAGATATCCTTGGAGTATTGCCACCAATTTGAGTCTAAAGAGAAAAATAAATTATTTGAAAGGGAGTACATTCAGATGTAGCTCATCTTGCCTTCTACTAAGTACTTGAAGTATGGGAAGTAATCAGACTATAATGATGCTCATCACATACAGCAATCTCTAGTGAAAGATGCTGAGAATGTCTATTAGACAAGAAACCACTCTCTCCACATCTTTCCATATGAAAGATTTTATAGTTTCTGCAGTTAATATACAGGCCATAGCACACCAAGCATGGCAAATAGGTTTTAATTATTTAAATAACTAATGCCAATGTTAATTTACTGGAAGTGGCAGCTTGGGGTGGGGTAGGGAAGAAGGGGGCACTTTGTTGACAGAGACTTTGATGGTAAAGTCATCTAGGAAAAATGGTGGATGTGGATGTGCTTGAAAATGGAGGTGAGGAGTTAACCATAACAGTTCATGACTCTGTTTTAGGGAAAGGGCTGATTAATTCAGGTCCAGTATTACAGGGTTATTTATTCTTTATTTGTTTATCCTTCACCTCATCAAAAATGACATAGAAGAAAATATATGTAACATAAAAAGATAAATCGAGACAGAGGTAAGGCCACTGAGAATTGAAAATCATAAAATCCTAATCAAAATAGCCAAGAAGTGTCAGCATTAGATGCTAATTTTTTAATAGCCAACTTAAACATGGAAGTAATAATCACTTATGAAACTTACATCATCAAAAATATAAGACAAGTTATAGAGGTAAAGGGTGGAATATTTTGGTATAAATTAATAGAAGTAGGACACATGGGTTTGAATCCTAGATCTCCCAGTTAGTAACCTAATGACCTTCAGGAAGGTCATGTCATGTAAAATTTGAATAATAGTGACTGCTTTGGGGATTCTCCTGAAAGTAATTTCTGAAGTGGGTGTGCTGCCTAGCACTTCTCTGCCCGGGTCTTTGCCCTGGGCGCCTACGATTCACACACCTAGTTTCCCTTTGTCTTCCAGCTTCTGATTTGGTTCAGCCAGCAAGGAACCTCTCCTCTCTGCCTGATAGCAAGCACCTGAAGGTAGGTGCTCCCTTTGTGGCCACAGGTCCTGATGACAACTGCCTTCCTTTGCCAGGTCTCACCACACCCCCAAAACTTCTGTCCTCCCACTTACCCCTTCAGACCTAAATGTACTAACAGCTTTTGATGTTGCTATGCATGGTTCCCCAGGATTACTTGTTGGTTTTCTCAACCCCATTCATACTTCTGTAAATAGCTCCTTCATTAAGCTCTCACCAAAATCCAGAGAAAGCACGTGTTCTTCTTCTGATAAAATGACTATTTACAACAAGATAAAAAAAGGTGGATATAGTTTCATTTTTGAGAGCCTACTACAGCAACCACTATTTATAATAGATAGTCAATAAACACCCCTAAATCTGAAGAAAGATAGAGGAGACAGATAAAAAAAAAGACTTCTTGGAAATTGAGACACAAGACTCAAGCCCTTTCCATTAGATGACTCCCTCCCCAACATAGAATGTGAACAAGGAGAATTAGGATGAATCAGTTTATGTACCCTAAACAACAATAAAATAGTAGCATTTATAAAAATGTAAAATACTGTTCTAGATTTTAATAAAATTCAAGGAGCAGATACATGTTTTTTCTTTGTGCCATTGATGTACCTGAGTATAGAGTAAAGGTGAGTGAACATAACTTCATGAGTGGAATGACTAGTGTTCTTAAATGTCTGATTATTTTTGTACTGATTTACAATTTCAAGTTGATGTCCCGTCATAAAGGGGTTATCTTTACCTCCATTTCAAGTCAACTTTAAGAATGACTTAATAGTGAATAGAACACGTGTCCACAATGTGTGTTATTCATGATGTTTAGGCACAAAGACCTGTGGGCATCAAAGAAATTCTCTTGTTGTCACTAAAAACACCAAAGTTAGATTATTCCAAGTACATTTTTATAAAGTGTATATCTTATTTTATATCTTATTTTAGTCAGGAGAGGCTCTTTTCCTCAGATCCTTCTCATTAATGAAAATTTATTTTTTTCTCTCCTGACAAATGTTCTTATACAAGGGCACAGATACCTTGTTTACCTTTGCACACAAGTTGTCCCCATAACCTAATAAACACACTGTGGTGGAGAATTCACAAAGAGAAAAGCTCATAGGATAAAACATTCTGCTTTTCTTTTTGCCATTTTCACCCTGCTTTTATTTTTGACATGTGTCAGCCATTCTGTTCCTTTAAAACTTAATAAATGAAGTAAAAGAGCAAAGGCCAAAAATATAATAATGAAATGAAGTTTCAGTCCTTTATAATTTTTGGTATGATTAGCTTGATTATATTTGATACACACTGATGGATTTTGTGTTTCAGATGGAATATTTCTTGTAACTGTTCATGTGTCCCAGATGTGACCTAGTTTCATTCTGGAAAATAGATGCTGAGTGTGGCACAGGCAAGTCAAAGAGACATGGCTATTTTAGGAGCCATTAATGTAGTGTACTCACAGGAACCAAATTTGCAATGCCAGCTGGCCAGTTGAAACCCTTTATTGAGCACGTACTCTGTGCGGAGTGAAACTCCAGGCCCCAGAATTATCTAATATGAAAATAAAACCAAAGCATATTATGTGCAAATGTCTGAAGCTGGAAAAAGGTTGAGAAGGATTACATAAAATGTAGTATGTGTGTGTGAGTGTGTGTGTGTGTGTGTTGAGTTCACAGAAAGTTTTACAGAGGAAGCAGAACCAGAACAAATTATGAAGTCTCATTCCATTCGTCAATTAATTCATGACATGCATACATAGTCAAATATCCACTTAAAATGAAAAAATTAAAAAACAAATGGAAAGACAGCTAGAAAGTGACTAGTATAACACTATGTATAAAACAACTCCCATTTTCGACCATATTTTTCCATTGAGGTAAAATTCATATAACATAAATTTCACTCTTGTGGTCCTTTTACAGCGGCATTTTGTAATTCATAGTGTTTTGTTCATTCAGCAGTCATGGCTGTTATCTACTTCCAGAATAGTGTCATCACTCCACAGAGATGTCTTGTGCCCATTTAGTGGTTGATGGCCATTTGCCTTGTCTACTCCACACCTTGCAACTGTTATCTACTTTTTGTCGCTCAGTCTGCCCTGGACATTTCATACTATATGTGATGTTTTTAAAAATAATTTATATATATATTTCACATCATTGTGATCTCGGGATCACCCACCACCCTGGCCACTCCAGCTGGTCAACCCCTCTCCCCCCGAGTTGTGTACTTTTGTTTGGTTGTCCATATATTAGTGAAACAATTTGGTTTCTGTCTTTTTCCTCCTGACTTGTTTCTGCCAATATGATTTCATCTAGGTGCACCCATGTTACCATAAAATCATCAAATTTGTCATTTTTAATTGATGTGTAATATTCCATTGTGTATATATACCACATCTTTTTCATTCAGTCATCTGTCTTGGGGTATTTGGGTTGTTTCCAGGTCCTTGAAATTATAAATAGTGCTGCAATAAACATACAAGCACAGGTGTCCCTTTGTACCCACATTGAGGTCTCCTTTGGGTAGATTCCCAGAAGAGTGATTGCTGGGTCAAATGGTAGTTCCATTTTCATTAGTCTGAGAGTTATCTACACTGCTTTCCATAGTGGCTGGACCAGTTTACATTCCCACCAGCAGTGTAAAAGTGTTTCTTTCTCTCCATATCCACGCCAGCACCTGTTGTTGTCTGTTTTTTGGATGTGGGCATTCTTACTGGTGTAAGGTGATATCTCACTGTGGTTTTGATTTGCATTTCCCTAATTGCTGGTGACATTGAACTGTTTTCAATGTGCCTGTTGGCCATTTGTACATCCTCTTTGGAGAAGAGTCTTTTTAGATCTTCTCCCCATTTTTACCTTTTTTTTGCTTTGTTTTTGTTAAGTTGTGTGAGTTCTTTGTGTATTTTTGTTATCAGACCCTTATCACTTGTATGGAGGACAAAAATATTTTCCCACTCGGTTGGGATTCTTTTTTGGTTTTTTTTCTGTTGTCTCTTTTGCTGTACAGAAGCTTTTTAGTTTGATGTAGTCCCAGCTGTTTATGTTTTCCTTCATTTTTTTTTGCCAGCTATAGATGTGCCCAAAAATGGATTTCTGAATTGTAATTCATGAAGGGTTTTGTCCAGATTTTCCTCTATGCATTTTATGGTTTCAGGTCATACATTCAAGTCGTTTATCCATTTTGAGTTAGTTTTTGTACATGGTGTGAGGGAGGTAATTTGGTTCATTTATTTTCCATGTCTTGGTCCAGTTTTCCCAGCACCATTTATTGAAGAGGCTGTCCTTGTTCCAATGTAAGTTTTTCACTCCCCTGTCAAAGAGTAGTTGACATATGTGATGTTTGTATTTCAATATCATCACGTTGAGGAAGTTTTCATCTAGTCTTGGTTTTCTGGGTTTGTGCATACATGTATGTGTGAAAGAATTATTGAATTTTGCTATGCTTTTGGTGCAATGATTGAGATAACAGTACTTTTTTTGATTGTTTTTTCCTTCTCTTAATATGGTATAATATGCTGATTAATAGTAATATGGTGTAATATATTGACTGCTTTTTATGTTAAACCACCCTTATATTCCAAAGCAAACACTAATGAGTTATGGGGTACAATCCATTTGATATGTTTAGATACTTGATTTGCTGGAATATTGTTGAGGTTGTTTTTATCTGTATAAAGGATATTAGCCTATAATTTTCTTTTCTTGAGTTACCTTTGGTTTTGTTATCAGTGTAATCAGGTGTCATAGACTGGATTAGAAATTTTCTTTTATTTATTTTTTTGAAGAATTTGAGAAAGATTGCTGTTTTTTGACAAAACTCCTGATTCATTTCACCTAGATTGCTGTTTTTTGACAAAACTCCTGATTCATACCATCCAGTTCCTGAGCTTTTGTTCACTGAAAGTCTTTGATCATTGTTTCAGTCTCTTTGTAGTAAGTCTATTCAGATTTTTTATTCTTTTTGAATTTATTTTCATAGTTCCTATTTGTAAAGTTTCCATGTTTTGAGGAATTCATTTCTTCATGGTTATTGTGAATAATGATGCAAGGAACATGGGAATACACATATCTTCTTTTCAGTTATTTTTGGATCTATATCCCAAAGTGGGATTGTAGAATCATATGGTAATAAAAATCTTTTGAGGAGTCTTCATACTATTTTCCATAGGAAATGCAGTATTTTACATTTTCATATACAGACAGTAAAAAAATTTCCGATTTCTCCACATCCTCACAAACATATGTTAACTTAGAAAAAAATGAAGTCATCTTAACAGATGTGAATTTTATCTCATTTTTTTTGATTTGCATTTCCCTGATGCTTAATGATATAAAGTATCTTTTCATATACTTGTTTGCCTCTTAATATGTTTTCTTTGGAGAAATATTTACCTGAGTTCTTTGTCCATTTTTAAAATGAGTTATTTGATTTAACTGTTTTATGAGTTATCAATCCCTTTTTCAGATATACAGTTTTTAAAGACTTTTATTCCCCATCATGTCGTTTGCCTTTTCACTGCTGTTTAAGCATTCAGAAGGGCAGGTTTCATGCCCCCCCCCCCGCTTTTTTTTTTAATATTCAGAAGGGGAGGTTTATTCAAGAAGAAGTCATCTGCATTGATATAGACAGAGATCAACTTTTGAAAGGGACTCATAGACCCAGACAGAAGTTTTGGGACAAGAGCTGCCAGTCTGATACATTCTTTTTTGTGTAATTTTTGCTTTTGTTTCTGTACATTTATTGTCATTTACAGGGAATCACTGTCAAAACTGATGTTATGAAGACTTTCCCCTTTGTTTTTTTCTAGGTGTTTCACAGTGAATTATGAATTTACAAATCCCCTGTGATCTTACTTCATATGATTTTAATCTTTTAAAATTTATTGAGATTAATTTTATGTCCTAACATATAGTCTGTTCTGCAAAGATTCTACATACACGAGAGAAGAAAGTGGATTCTGATTTTGCTGGGTGGAGTTTTCTGTACATGTCTTGAAGTTGATTTATACTATTGTTCAAGTCTTCTATTTCCTTGTTGATCTTCTGTTTAGTTTTTCTACTTATACTGAAAGAAACATAGAAGTGTATTAATATTATTATTGAACACTCTTCTTGTCAGTCTTTGTTTCAACATTTTGGGACATTCTTGATGAATTGTCCCTTTGATCATTACATAATGTCTTTTGTCTGTTATAATAGTTGTTCTTGAACTCTAATTTGTCTTTTACTAATATACCTAATCTTGCTTTCTTTTGACTAGATTAGTAATAAGTATCTTTGTATATCTTCTATTTCCAACCTACTTCTTACTTGAACCTAATGTGAGTCTTTCATAGACAACAAATGGTTAGATCATGTTTTAAAATCTTTTCTACTATTACTTGCTTAGATTGACATTTTTATTCTAATTACTTATAAGGAAGGACTACTGATATGGTGTGCCCCCCCCTTTCCTGTTTAAGATTGCAGATTTTAAGGACAGGTAATGTTAAAATGGGGGAATGATCTTAGCTGAAATTTCTCTTCAGGGGGATGCAGGGAGAAAGAAAAAAGTGAAATAGTTAAGGTGAAACAGATTTCCTGGAAGGCGGGAAATCAGGGTATATAAAGGGTTTGCAAACAAAGAGAAGGGTTGGTTTTAGGATTTAATTGGATTGGGATTCCAATATGGAGAGGAGATGGGAATCGGCCATCTTGTAAAGACGTGAGCCATGTGAGCTTGGCCATGTGGCCACCGAGGGCCTTTAACCCTCGGCTGACCCAGACTGGCAGCATGTGTGCTGAAAGCAGTTGAGGAGCTTGCAGATTTGAACTCCGTGTTGGAGTTTGTTTTGCTGAGTTTGATTTGTGTCTGAAAGAGGCCGTGCAAAAGTTAGGCCTGAGAAGAAAGTGAACTTTGCTGGTTTGGCACTGTGGAGTTCTTGCTACCTGAAGGTGACAAGGAGAAGACAGCATGGAAGACAAGGAGGAGCAGTCAAAGGAACATGTCTTTAAGCGTCTGGAGATGGACTCTGTCTGGACATTGGTGAGATGATCAGGACTGAGAGACACTGAGGCTATTTGGGGCAATCTGGGAAAGGACTTTGGACAATACTAAGAAAGGTTTTA
>PVHY01024399.1:0-19687 GCA_004024945.1 Uropsilus gracilis
GCTTGCTGGGGTGTTTGCCTTTTTCTTCCTTCCTGTGCTTTGCTTTCGCACTTCTTCCACATATTGAGCAAATATGGTTCTATTATTGGCTGGCATGTTGACTGGAGTCTTCTGGTAGCTTGTAGTTGAGCTTCTTGGTCAACACGTCATTTCTGTTACCCTAAGAAGAGCTCTGGCTAGTAGATGCTATAGGGCTTCTTCTGTGGTTCTTTATGGAGGAGGAGTATAGGTGTCTTTCATTGTTGTTCTTTTTGCTTTTAGTCCTTCTGTTGGGTTATTTTGTCGTGCCAGGGCTGTGAAGCACTTCAGGTCTCTCTCAGGGTCCCTAGGCTGCTGGGCAGTGCCTCCACCCCCACCAGGGGGTCTGGATTGCAGTCCCTGCTTTCATGGCTGGTTCGGGTCCCTTCCTTTCTGGCATGGTCTCTCAGAAATTTGTTTCTTGAAGTGCCTCCACTGGCATTTGGTAATAAGGTTGGCCAAGCATAAACCAATACTCATTTGTGGTTTTATTTGCCAGCTGGAACAAACACATTTCTACTCATACTAATAGTCATTCATATTTCCCCTCTGTTAAGTCCCTTCTTGTGTGTTTTGCCTATATTTCTAATGAACTTTCTGTGTTTCTCTTCCTCATTCTAGGAGCAATCCTGTGTATATTAAGAAGTCATGCAATGGCCAAAAGCTACTTAATTCCACTAAGCCAAGATTTACACCATTGTATGTTAATGCATTATGAAACATCACACATGGAAAAATATATAAAACACATACACAAGGAATTTAAAGTATATTTATAAACATGCATATGCCACTAGTGGCTCTACACCAGGGCATGCATGTTTCCTCTCTGATTTGAGATGCTACACTTCAGTGCATACTATTGTCATTGCATCTATCTCTGGATTTTTGTCAAGTAACTTTTTAGCATATATGAAAATTGTCACAGAATTTTCTCTTCCTATTACACCATTTTTGTATTCCTGGAATAAATATGCTTGATTATATGAATTTATATAAAGTTAATGTGGAACTCTCCATGTTGGTATTTAACTTAAACTGTGGCATGCCTACTGAGCATGCACGTGAGCTCCCTTCCCAAATACCACACACTAACCAGGGGGAGCATCCAGCATATGGTTGCCATCAAGAATACCTGGTGATATTAAACTGAAGATGAGAAAATCTCTACCTATACTCACCCTCCTGAAGATGCTTCAGCCCCTGATGCCTAGGCATTTTCTCAATGTTTTCCTCCAGCACTCCTTGCTGTAACTAGTAGTTTGTTAGGATAGTTGGCCTCTCTTTTTGTTTCCATATAAGCTGCATATGCAATATAGGCCTAACTTTGGATCCATCTACAAGGCCTTGAAAAATTGGACATAACCATTTCAGTGGACTGCAGTACTGAGGGACCGATTCTATAAAATGACAGTAAGGGAGCAAAAATCTTCCACCCCAAACTTATCTTCTGCAAGTTTATTTCATGAAAGGGTTTCTAAAAGCTGGGGAGAAGTTTCCTTTGATGTTTACATTATGAAATTCCCTCAGTCAGAGTCCTTTCTAGAAAGATCTAATCCCCTTATCTCTCTCTATGGAGAACAGAGAACTTTTGTTTTCCCCAGGAACTACCCTTTCTTTCCTCAACCTCCCTTACTCTAGCAAATCTATTTAAGATGGCTTCTAAAGCCATGTGGATAAATTCTAAGTCATTGTGAGTCTCTCCCAAGGAGATATGCATATTACTACTAACTATCCTAATGACTTTTCCTTTTATATAAAAAAGAATAGTGATTAATGGAAAACATAAGTGTGTGGTATATATATTAAATCATTTATGTGAATTAAAAATTCATAAGCATAGCATCATACATGTTTTGTAGAACGTACATAAAATACTCATTAAGCACATTGGAATGGCTGCCTGTGGGGTCCAGTGCATGGGGGTAGGCTACAGAGAACAAAAGGAATAAAATAAGTAAGATTTTGCTACAATGTTTGTTCGTGGGGTTTATCAAAGTTTTTGTTTTCTGCATTATTTTCTAGAATATGCTATTTTATGATAGTGGCCTGGTGCAAACAGGGGCCAATCCCTGCCCCTGACACCTGGCACCACCCCAGCTGGAGGCTACAACCACTGCCTGGGCAGAGTGTGATCTGACATCCTGAGCATCCCTTGCTCAGGATGTCAGATCACACTCTAGAAAGAGCTGGGCAGAGCTGAGCAGTCATGCTTGTGATCCTTTAAAAAGCAGTCCCTCTCCTGGCTATTGGAGGTATTATGGAGGCAGCCACCTTCCAGCCTGACGGACAGTGGGCTTCCATGCCTCCCCTGAAAATAAAGGACCCTAAATGGCCAACTCCAGAATTGGCAGCCTCTGCCACACCCTGCCAGTTCCTGTAGCTGTTGATGCACTTCATCCCATGGATCAATAGCTGAAACTTCCTCCTTGCCTTTCACCCTGCTAGTTTGCACTATCCCTCTAACTTGCTCAGTATAAACTGGACTTATTTGCCATTTTTCCTGTATCAAATCCCTTTTATTTGCATTTATGGTGGCAGGTAGCCCACCAGTACTTGTAGAAGACAAGACTCACTCAGTAACAATGTGTGTCCAAAAGTATCACATATGTTGTTCTATGAGATATAGCAGATTACATGATTTTGGAATTCTCTGCATTTTAAAAATGAGGTAGATGTCACAGGATGTTTTTCCAAGGGAGAGCACTTTGACAATTTTATATCTTATGAAATCAGGGGAGGAATGAACACAAGATATCAATATAATGATTCATAATGATTCATGGGTGACATGGTATACATGGCATACAATGATGTAAATATATAATATGTGTGTAATCAATTAAAAAAAGGAAAATCAACCTGGTAAAAGTTTCATATTATCTGATACTATAGGTAAATTACCTTGTAGAAAGCTATCCATTTTATCAAATTTTTCAATTTGTTTGCAGATTTTAGCAAAGCAGTCTCTAAGTTTTTTATTTTGTTTCTGTGGTAATTTGCCCCCTAATTATTTATCATTTTTTCATATTTCCACTTCCTTTTTTCTTGTACAATTAGCTTTCTATTTATGCCATATATTGTCTACTTCAAAGACTAAGTATTTGATTTTATTAGTATGGCTACTTTCTTATTTTTTTAACTCATTAATTTTTTTCATTGTTTTCTTCTTTTGTTAGAAAGTACTTTTTTCTAGTCAATGCAAAATCAACAACACAATAGACAATTTGCTAAACAAATCAATGCAAATGATTCTCTTAAACTACATTTTCTTTTATAAGGTAAATTACAACTATTAAATTTTAAATAAATGAGTGTTTAGACACAAGCTCATTTAGTTACGTAGTTTAGTTATAGCCATTTTTCCCTAGAATTTTGAATAAAGCAAGGTACCAGGTGCAGCATGGAATAAACTATTCCTAATGATTTGAGGGAAAAACACAGTATTATGTCCCTGAACCCTAGTTATCAGTATAAAATTTTAAGGTCAGAACATGTTTATATTTATAAGAAATGTTTCAAAAGTAAGCAAGAGCTCTAAAATACAAGAAACAGTATTTTAAAATTAAAATAACTAGTGAAAAGAGTGGTCTGTTTAGAACTATGTACTTTAATATTTGCTAACTGAGAATACCTTTATCTGTATTGTTTATTTTTATTTTCTTACATCATTGTTCATTTTTGTACAATATTTTTATTTCTCCCTTCAGGTATAATCCCAAAAATCTCCCACCACATCATCCATGAACCATCACCATAGTCCCTTCTGTTCTTCCCTCCCTTTTATTCCCCTTCTGTCTGCCGTATGTCTCAGATCTATAATTTGCCTGCTAGTTTTATCTTTTTTAATGACCCTTTGTTTGGGTTCCCTATAGTCCTCCTATAAGAGAAATCATCTGATAGTTTTCTTATTCTTTCTGATCTATTTTACTGAGTAAAATACTGTCCAGCAACAATCATGTTGCTGTAAATGTTCATAAGTTTGTCTTTTTGGATTGTTGAGTAGCATTCTATTGTGTATATACACCACTTCTTCTTGATCCATTTGTCTGTTTGGGAGCATTTAGTTTGTTTCCATATATATCCTATTGTATATAGTGCTGCAATAAACAGAAAAGCAGTCACCTCTTGAATTAATATTTTTTTGTACTTTCAGTAATTTGAGGATCCTCCACACACCCTTCCATAATGACTGGACCAGTTTTTGCATCTCTACCGGAAGAGTATGAGGGTTCCTTGTTCTCCACAACTGCACTGGCATTTGTTATTTTCAGGTTTTTTTGTATAGGCCATCTTACTGGTGTGAGGTGGTATCTCATTGTGGTTTTGATTTGCTTGCTCTGATTATAAATGTTTTTGAAATTTTTTCATGTGACTGTTGGCCATTTGAATTTCATCTTTAGAGAAGTGTCTTTTTAGCTCTTCTGCCCATTTTTTGTCTGGATTGTTTGGTTTTTGTTGAGTTCTATGAGTTCTGTCTATATTTTTTATATCAGTCCCTTATCAGGTGTACAAATACTTTCCCCCAAATCAGTAGGGTATCTTTTCATTTTGGTTATTGTCTCTTTTGCTGTACAGAAGGTTTTGAGCTTGATATAGTCCCAAATGTTTGTTTTCCTTGATTTTTTTATTTAATGATTTGTTTATGTATTTCACATATTTGTATTTTCCAGGTTTCACCCCCCTCCTCTCCTCCCTAAACTTTCGTGCCTTCCCCTAACCCCCAAGTTGCACTCTTTAGATAGGTTGTTAGCTTCTTTTGACTTTTCCTCAGGGCCTTTTGTTTGTTTTTCCTATGTCCCATATATTAGCAAAACCATTTGGATTCTATCTTTTTCTTTCTGACTTGTTTCAGCTAATATGAATGATTTCTTCTAGGTACATCCATGTTATCATAAATTCATCAAATTTGGCATTTTTAATTGATGAGTCATACTCCATTGTGTATATAAACCACATATTTTTCATCCTTTCATCTATTTGGGGACATTTGATTGTTTCCATGTCCTTGCGATTATAAATAGTGCTGTTATAAACATCCAAGCACAGGTCTCCCTTTGTCTAAGTATTGAGGTCTCTTTTGGATAGATTCCCAGAAGCGCAATTGTTGGGTCAAATGGTAGTTCCATTTTCATTAGTTTGAGTGTCTTCCACACTGCTTTCCATAACAGCTGGACCAGTTTACATTCCCACCAGCAGTGTAAGAGTGTTCCTTTCTCTCCACATCCACACTAGTACTTGCTATTGCCCTTTTTTTTTTTTTTGATGTGGGCCATTCTCACTGGTGTAAGGTGGTATCTCATTGTGGTTTTGATTTGCATTTCACTGATTGCCAGTGATGTTGAGCATTTTTTCATGTGCCTGTTGGCAATTTTTATTTCCTCTTTGGAGAAGTGTCTTTTTAGTTCTCCCCATGTTTAGACTAGGTTTCTTATTTTGTTTTTACTGAACTGTGTGAGTTCCTTGTGAATCTTTGTTATTAAACCCTTATCACTCTTGTGGAGGGCAAAAATTTTTTTCAATTTGGTTGGGCTTATTTTTGTCTGTTGTCTCTTTTGCAGTACAGAAGCTTTTAAGTTTGATATAGTCCTAGATGTTTATGTTTTCCTTCATTCTTTTGCCCACTGTAGATATGTCCAGAAAGGGTTCTTTGAATTGTAATTCATGGAGGGTTTTGCCCAAGTTTTCCTCCATGTATTTTACGGTTTCAGGTCTTACATGCAATTCTTTTATCCATTTTGAGTTGGTTTTTGTACAAGGTGTGAGGGAGGTGACTAGATTTTTTTGCATGTCTTCTTCCAGTTTTCCCAGCACCATTTATTGAAGAGGCTCTCCTTGTTTCAATATAAGGTTTTCACTAAAAGATTAGTTGACTATATATGTGTGGTTTTATTTCAGGGCACTCAATTCTGTTCCATTGGTCCAATTGTATGTTTTTGTACCCCCGTACCAACCTGTTTTAATTACTATTGCATTGTAGTACAATTTGAAGTCTGGACTAGTAATACCTCCGTTTTCTCCTTTTTTGGTGAGGAGGCTTTTTGAAATTCAAAGTCTTCTGTTATTCCACATGAATTTCAGTAATTTTTGTACTATCTCTTTAAATCATTGGAAATTTTATAGGGATTGCAATGAATTTGTAGATTGCTTTTAGTAGAATGGCCATTTTGATGATGTTAATTCTTCCAATCCACACATGGAGAATGTCTTTCCATTTCCTTATGTCCTTTTCTATCTCTTTCAGCAGTGTTTTGAACTTTCTATAGTTCTTTCACATGTTTTGTTAGGTTTATTCCTAGGTATCTCTTTTTTTTTTTTTTTTTTTGGTGCGATGGTAAATGGTATTTTTAATTTCTTCTGCTGCTTGATTTTTGGTGTAAAGGAAAGCTTCTGACTTCTGTGTGTTGATTTTGTAACCAGCTACCTTACTGAATTGTTATATTTTTTCAAGTATTTTTTCTATAGATTTTTTGGGATTCTCTACATAAAGAATGTCATCTGCATATAATGATAGCTTCAATTCATCTTTTCATCAATATCCCTTTTATGTCTTTCTCTAGCCTTATTGCCATAGCTAGAACTTCCAGTACAATGTGGGGAGAGTGGGCATACATGCCTGGTTCCCAGTCTTAATTGAAATGGTTTTAGTTTTTGCCCATTTAGGATGGTGCTTGCTGTAGGTTTATCATAGATGGCTTTTATTATGTTGAGGTATGTTCCATTTACCCCAAATTTTTCAAGATCTTTTATCAAGAATGGGTGCTGGACTTTGTCGAATGTTCTCTCTGCATCTATTGATATGATCATATGGTTTTTGTTTTTCTTCTTGTTGATGTGGTGTATTATGTTAATTGATTGCCAGTTGTTAAACCATCCCTGTGTCCCTGGGATAAATCCCACTTGGTCATAGTGAATAATGTTATTTATGCATTATTGGATTTGATTTGCCAGGATTTTATTTAAAATTTCTGTTTTCCATGGTCATTAGGGAAACTGGTCTATAGGTTTCTTTCTTGGTGCTGTCCTTATTTGGTTTTGATATAAGTGTGATGTTTGCTTTGTAGAATGTGTCAGTTTTCTTTCTCAATTTTTTTGAAAAGTTTTCACTTTTGAATATCTGGTAGAATTTATTTCTGAAGCCATCTGCTCCTGGGCTCTTGTTTTTAGAGAGGGTTTCAATGACTGCTTCAATTTCACTGCTTGTGATTGGTTTGTAAAAATTCTCTACTTCTTTTTTGCTCAGATGTGGGTAACTGTATCTTTCTAAGAATCTACCCATTTCATCCAGGTTGTTGTATTTGTTTGCATATAGATGCTCATAGTAGTCTTTAAGACTACAATGATTATTATGGATTTCTACTGTGTCTGTTGTAATTTCTCCTCTTTCATTTGTGATCCTACTTATTTGAGTGTTCTCTCTGTGAGCTTTGCAAGGGAGTTATCAAATTTACTTATTTTTTCAAAGAACCAGCTTTTGATTTTGTTGACCTTCTGGATAGTCTTTCTGGATTCTAGATTATTTATTTCTTCTCTTATTTTTATTATCTCTTTTCTTCTACTGGGTTTTGAATATTTTGTTGCTCTTTTTCTAATTTTTCAAGTTGTGAGATTAGGTTATTTCTTTGGCTAGTTTCTTGCCTTTTGATATGAGCCTGTAATGCTATGAACCTTCCTCTTAAAACTGCTTTTGCTGAGTCCCAGACATTTTGGAATGTTCTGTCATTTTTGTTGTGTTTCAAAGTAGGTTTTAATTACCTCTTTAAATCTTCACTTACCCAGTCTTTGTTTAGCAGCATGCTGTTCAGTCTCCATGTGTTGGATGCTCTTCTTGCTTTTCTTTTCATTGTTGATTTCTAGTATAGTCCATTTATGGTTTGAGAAAATAAGTTATTATTTTAATCTTTGTGTATTTATTCAATTTTAGAGAATGATCTATGTGCATCTGAGAAGAAAGTGTATTCTTTTTCTTGTGCATGTAGTGTCCTGTACATGTCTTTTTAGGTTCATTTGGTCTACTTCTTTTAAGGCTTTTGTGTCCTTGTGTAGTTTCTGTTTCATTGACCTGTCCTTTGGTGAGAGTGGTATGTTAAAGTCTCCTACTATGTGTGTTTTCACCAATATTTGTTTTCAGTTCTGCTAGTAGCTGTCTTATGAATCTTGGTGAAGAAGAAGAAATTTTAAAAAACACTCTATTCCCTATTGCACCACTGAAAATTAAATACCTGGGAATAAACCTAACAAAAAAGTGAACAATATATACAAAAACTACAAAACATTATTAAAAGAAATGGAAGATGACATAAAAAATGGAAAAACATTCCCTGCTCAAGGATGGGAAGAATTAACATTATCAAAATGGCTATTATGCCAAAAACAATCTACAAATTCATTGTGATTCCAATAAAAATTCCAATGACACTTTTTAAAGAGATAGCATAAAAATTACTGAAATCCATCTCCAGATAATAAAAGACCTCAAAAATCAAAAATCCTCCTGACCAAAAAAAGAGAGAGCAGAGGTATTACAATCCCAGACTTCAAATTATACTAAGCCATAAAAATTAAATATTAAGTCATAATAATTAAAACAACATGGTACTGGTTTAAAAACAAACAATCAGACCAATGGAACAGAATCAAGTGCCCAGAAATAAAATCACACATATATGGGTAACTAGTCTGACAAAGGGGAAAAAACATACATCGGAACAAGGACAACGTCTTCAATAAATGGTGCTGGGATAACTAAATCAAGACATGCAAAAAAAAAATGAGCCAAGACAACACCTTCACACTTTGTACAAAAGTCAACTCAAAATGGATTAAAAAAAAAAAAACTTGGTTGTAAGACCTGAAACCATAAAATACATAGAGGAAAATGAGCAAAACCCTCCATGAATTACACTTCGGAAACCCATTTCTGGACACATCTCTAGCTAGCAAAAAGTGAAGGGAAAAAAAAACAGATGGGACTACATCAAATTAAAAAGCTTCTGTATAGCAAAAGAGATAATAAACAAAACCAAAAGAAACCCAACCAACTGGGAGAAAATTTTTGCCCTCTATACAAGTGATAAGGGTCTGATAACAATGACCCACAAAGAACTCACACAGCTTAGCAAAAAAAAAAAAAAAAAAAAGACACTTCTCCAAAGAGGAAATACAGATAACCAATAGGCATATGAAAGAATGTTCCACACCACTATAATCAGAGAAATGCAAATCAAAACCACAATGAGATACCACCTTACACCAGTAAGAATGACCCATATCAAAAAAAATGGACAAGAAGTGTTGGCATTGATGTGGAGAAAAAGGGACACTCTTACACTGCCAGTGGGAGTGCAAACTGGTCCAACCACTATGGAAAGCTATGTGGAGAACCCTCAAACAACTGAAAGTGGAACTACCATTCAACCCAGCAATCCCACTACTGGGAATCTACCCAAAGCATAGAAAATCATTAATAAAAAAAGTACACCTGTACTTACGTGATTATTGCAGCACTATTTACAATTGCCAAGTTATGGAAACAACCCAAATGGCCCAAAACTGATGAATGGCTGAAAAAGATATGGTATGTTTACACAATGGAATATTATGCATCAAAGAAGACAAACTTAGGTCACTGACGGCAACATGGATGGAGCTAGGAGGAATCATTTTAGCAGAAATTAGTCAGAAAGAAAAAGAGAAATATGTGATGGGCTCACTTATAAAGGGATTTAGAGAAAACAAGCAAGGAGACAAGAAAAATTTAAAACTGCCAACGGAACTGAATCATAGATCAAGGGAGGGGGAGGAGATTAAAGTTGGGGGGGTGGTAGGGCACAAGATATAAAGAAGGTGCATGGGTGATAAGGTGATGGGAGAAGATCAGGATAAACAAAGATGTACTATTTACATATGTTTTTATATATACATGCAATTAAAAAATAATTTTTTAAATAAATTACAATTTAATAACAACAACAAAAAAAGAAACACACTTTATCTCCCACTAGGTTACCTTCCACTGATCACAGTAGCAAGTGCTATTGGCACCCATCTCCAGGTATAAAGATCACTAGGAGTAACAGTAGTCCTGTCTTCTCAGTTTTGCTCCTGGCCAAACAGGAGCTATCTTGACCAAAATCTTATACACCCCATTGGGAATAGTTCACCACGCATGACTGATTTGGGAGTACATAAGTATACTCAGGGAAGGCCAACTTGGGTTGTAATTCATATTCCAGAGTTCTCCAGGCGATCAAGGTAAAGCAGACTCCTGCTGAGGTATCTTTTTTTTTTTTGGGGGGGGGGGGAGAATAGGTCTCGCTATGTTGCCCCGCAGTAATATGTACTCAAGCAATCCCCAACCTCAACCTCCCAGGTAGCTGGGATTACAGGCATGCACCACCACGCCCAGCTATTATTTTGAAACCAGGTCTCACTATGTTGCCCTGTGTGAGTCTCGAATCCTCAGACTCAAGCGATTCCTGGTCTCGACCTCCCTCCTAGGCTGGGATTAAAGGCACGTGCCACCGCATCTGGCCTTGAGGTATCATTCTTCACTGACTTGTACCTTAGCCTCTGTGTCCTTCACATTCCCTGTACAAGTCACCTGCATTCAAGTCTCTCAGGTTCTGCTTCAACCTAACATTCTGTCTACTATACTATTCTTCTACTTCAGCAAAGCTCCTTTAAATTCATGTAAAGGAGTATCACCAAGGAAAAGAGAAGCAGGCAAGCATTGGGGAACAGCTGTATATGCATGTGCAGATGAAGAAAAATTAGTAGAGTCTTCAGAAGTAAATAAAATAAAGCAAGTCTAAGTACTGAAATGTTAATGAAACAATAGCTGCTGAAAAATGGATCTAAGTTCTATTCATTATAAACTTTCCAATCCCATTTTTAAAAATCACTAAAATAGAAGAAGCACAATATTGGTTTTTCATACCTTTTGAAGAGATGAAGCAAATGCGGTTCCCTTGTGTGTCAACATAAAAACAGGGAGCTCTCCCCTATGTCCCACATAATGTTAGCCTCTAATGCATTTTTAAGACTCACAGTAGTTCTGTGTGCTCAGTACAGTCAGTTTATACTTTGATTATCTCATTAACCCTTTGCCTGGGCTTTTAAGACTCTCTTCTCTAATAATGCGCTTACTGGTTTTACAAGGTCTCATTTCATTAACACTTCTTTGTTTCAGAAATGTAATTATTTTGTGGTCACTACTTCCCACAGTTTTAGCTGAAACCTTTTGTTCTCTGTATGTTATTAGCAGCATCTTCAGGATTGAATGCATCTTTCTCCTGCCTCCACCTTTTGGCATAAGAAATTATCCTTTCACCCAAAGGAGGGTTCAAACAATAAGTAATTCATGATGCTTAACTACTCACATATTTTGTACCTAACAAGGTATCTTAAACAGAAATGGGATAGTAATTATTTACTCCGGAAGCCTTGTCAAAGTTACTGTTAAATCATTGCCATGTTGTTCAATTAAACCAGAAGATTCTTCTCTTCTCCATTATAAGTGAGTTTATAAGTGAGTTACCAAAAAAAGAGGAAAAAATCTTTCTAATGTGCTATTAGCTAATTCATTGTTGGCCCAATATGTATTAAGTAAGTATGAGTAGCACACACCTTATTTGTAATGTATTTTAGATTCACAAATTTGAAATTTATAGTCATGTTCTCAAGTAATATGACATAGATTTTAAAAATTTCTAAATTATTATTCATAAACGTGACATCTTGAAAAGTACAAAATGGAGAAGTCAATACTTAGGTCACTAATATGTTTCAGGGCAAGGGTTCATTTCATGTGATAATACAGGTACCTCTTCTTAACAAGGAATGTTGAACTGTGATGAAAAAATAGCTACTACATCAACAATGTGTACTCACCAAGTGAAGGAGTATAAAATACATTAGACAACTACTGTCAGCTCTGAAAACAAACATTGCCCAAAACACATATTTTAGGTAGGGACTTTCAACACCACAATTTCACCAATGGGCATATCAACTACAGAGAAAATAAACGAGAACATAACAGTCTGAAACAAATAATTCAACCACATGGACCTCATAGATTTTATAGGTCATTACACACCAAAAAAGTAGAATGCATATTTTTCTCAAATACACATCTCATATACTCCAGAATAGGCCACACAATGAGTCACAAAACAAGTATCAACAAGCTCACAAGGAACAAAATCATACCTAACATCTTCTCTAACCATAATGGCATTAAGCTAGATATTAGCTATTAAAAGAAAGCAGGGAAATCATTTAATATGTAAAGACTAAAAAACACTATGGAAAAACTACTGGGCTAATGAAGAAATCAAAGAAGTGAAAAATATCTCCAAATAAATGACAGTGAAGATACAACTTATACACTGACAAATTTAATAACCTAGAAGAGGTGGATAAATTCTTAGAATTATACAATCATCTGAGACTGAATAGCGAAGAAATAGAAATCCTGAACAGACCATTCACAAGCAAGAAAATCAAAACTGTATTTAAAATTCTCCCACAGAAACAGAAATCCAGGACCAGATGGTTTCACAAGCTATATCAAATCTTAAAGGATACACTAATATGCACCCTGCTCAAATTCATCCAAAAATTTGAAAAAGAAAAAATACATTCAGACACATTTTTTTAATACCAAAACCAAACAAGGCTATAAATAACTAAAAGTGGATGTAAAATATATTTGTCTATGCTGATACAACAAATTATTATAAATCTGGTAACTTTAACAATAGAAATTTATTCTCTCACAGTTCAGAAAGCTAAAGGCAAACTATTGGAAGGACCCCACTTCCTCCGAGAGTTCTGGGGGAAGAAGTTTCCTTTACTCATCCTAGGCTCCTGGAGTCTCCTGCTGTTCCTTGGTTTACAAAAGTATCACTCCTATTCTTACCTCTGTCTTCACACACCCCTCTTCCCATGTGTCCCTATATCGTCTTCTCTTAAGAACACCAATCACTAGAGTTAGGACACCCTAATCCAGACTTCTTATTAACTAATTACACCTGCAAAAATGTACTATTTGTAAATTGCAAATAAGGTTATGTTTGAATTTCCAGGGACATGTGAGTTGAATGGAGAACAACCTCAAGCTATTCCATGGGCAATCTTAAGGATAAATTCAGGGCTGCATTCTGGCTGCATATCTTAAGGATAAATTCAGGGCTGTTGGCTCTAGGATTTATTTAGTTATTTATTCATTCATTTATTTATTTATTTATTTATTTATTAAATAATTTATTTATATATAAATTTCACATCTTTGTAATTCCAAGGATTCATCCCTCCCTAACCATTCCCACCCTCGCCCCCCAATTCTAATTGTGTACTTCAGTTTGGTTGTTAACTTGCTTTGACTTTTCCTCATGGCTTTTGTTTATTTTTTCCCTATATCCCATGTATTAGTGACACCATTTGGTTTCTGTCTTTTTCTTTTTGACTTGTTTCAGCTAATATGATTTCTTCTAAGTACATCCATGATATCATAAAATCATCAAATTGTTATTTTTAATTGATGAGTATAATATTCCATTGTGTATATGTACCACATCTTTTTCATCCAGTCATCTCCTTTGGGACATTTAAGGTTGCTTCCAAGTCCTTGAAATTATAAATAGTGCTATAGCAAACATCCGAGCACAGGTGTCCCTTTGTACCAACATTGAGGCTCTAGGATTTAAAAGAAAGGTGTGGTTATTGTGATCTGAAAATGTTGGATACAGTGTCTTTGGATAGTCAGCCTTGAGTTTCTCTGCAGAAACTGAATCTAGGACAGCTTCACCATCAGGTAATGTGGTCTGGTGTTAGAAAGGGAGGAACACAGAGACAGAGCCTGACTGACAGGGCTCTGGCCGAGGAGTGGAAATAAATAAGACTGAATTAATAGAGAAAAGCCAAGTTATGAGAGTCCTTGAAGCCTGGCAGATGAATTTAGCCTGTCCAATAGGAACTAGGAAACAACTGTAAATTCTGGAGCTGAGAAGTGACATGGTAAAAGCAGTGTTTCAGGGAGATTATGTTGGTGACAGTAAGCTGGATGAATAGGAGGCAAATGAGACTGAAGGCTAATGTGCTTTATCTTCCATTCTGGAAGAACCCACGGTAGCAAGATATAGGATATTTTATTTTTAAAAAGAAAAATTGCAGCACTAAAATTACTCTCCTAAGTCTTGATAAACCTCATAAATTCAACTCAAAATAGGAAAGCAGCCCAAGTGGTGTTGCATTTGGTAATGTTTACTGTTCCTCACTTTGAAATTCCTATTGGGAAAAGAATAGGCAAGACCTTCCCACAGTTCCTTGTCACTCCACATGCTGTACCAGCATCACCTAAGAGCCTGGGAGAAATACAAAACACCTCTCATCTTGAACCTACAGAATCAGATCTGCACTTTTATCAAGATTGCCAAGAAGTACATATGCCTTCAAACTTCCTATTAATGTTTGATTTGTGATATCACGGTGAATTTCTGTTGACCTGTAGCCATTCTTGGAAATGTGGATATATAACTGTTGAAATGATTATGCTTACCTGAAAATATATATATATAAACTCTGTCACACTGAGGCACTCATCAGCCTGAGTGCAGGGACTTGCCCACCCACTTACACATCTCCTGGGAAATAACTGTTACACAGATGAAATGGAGCATCTGGTTGCCTTGTGATATGTGTCACTTAGTATATGTAGTTGAAATTGAGACATCTGTTTGTCTCCCCACTATTCTTGCTCTGAAGTGACACATTTTTTCTCATTTGAAATATAGTTTCAGACCGCAGTACTTTCATTGCCTTATTGAGCAAGTATGAAAAAGTACCAGATTGTGCAGATAATGAAAATCAGCAGATAACCCACTTACCCAGAGCCACAGCAGGACCTCCTGCTTTGATACACAGTTCTAAGTCAGCAGAGCAGGTTTCTTCCCTGGTATTCCCTTCCCCAATGGCAAGTGCCCATGTTCCCCCATGTACCATGCTGAACATCAACAAAGTAAAAAATATTTGGCAAATGTCCAGTCTATGTTCAGGTTTCTAGGAGAAACTGACTTTGCAAGACCATTGGACCAGAGAACTTAAATCATAGGTATGAACCAGAGGTCTTATGAAAACATACACTCTTAATCCAAAGAAATAAAATGTAGGCTAAGATCTTATATTCCCTTTGCTTTTAATAGGTTTTCTGAGGTACAATTAGTAAAAGTCTGTCTATTCAAGGTATACAACTTGATACTTTTCTTTATGGATACATTGTAATATCACAATCAAATTAATTGACACAGCAACTCACATATTATTTCTCTGTGTGTGAGCATGTGCATAGATGTATGGTGAAATTACGTAAACTCTACCCTTTTAGCAAATTACAAATACAAAACAGAGTATTGTTAGTTATAGTCTATACACTAGATCTCTAGAAATTATCCAGCTTGCATAACTAAAACAGAGTATTCTGCAGTCAACATCCTACTTCCCCATGTATGTGTAACAACCTCACAAGTGATATTGATGGTGGTGGCCCATGGACCATAATTTGAGTAGCAAAATCACCTGTTTGACTACGTCACAACAGAAAAGTAGAGAAATAACAAATGCACTATAGAAAAAGTATCTCTATTGGTAGGAAGAGAAAAATTCAAAACTAAGTAGAAATTTGAAATGAAAGAAAATGCAGCCCCCAAAAGAAAAATTGATAAAAAGAAGAACTTATAAAGATGTAAATGTCAAATGAATTTTAATTATATTAGAACTGGTTAGTCTAGTAATCCAGAAGCAATATTTCTACCAGGGACCTCTAAAGCTAGGTTCCTGATGGAGATTTTCAAATCCCTGGGCCAGGAGAATGATAGGGGAAAGATATTGACTCTGGCAGGCAAGATCTTCCTCACTGATCCTGGACATCTGGTCACTAAATCTTTCAGAAGGACAGATTTGAGATTGAGAGTTGAAAACCCCTCCAACAGAGGCAGCAGTCTGATTTTGAAAAGAGTATGTATGGAAGTTAGCCAATTTCTTGCCATCAGATCTGCAAAAGTAACTCAGCCATTTAGTTTGCAGAGAAACAACAGTAAAAAAAATTTACCAGATCACATTTTTTAAAACCCAGAAGGGATGCAAGGGCAGCAAAATCTTCATTCAGAATGCCCCATGATTCAACTAGCTCAGGCAGCTTTTAAGAAGGGAACTTCCACAGGGCAGTAGGTAATTTCTGCCACAAGTTTAGCCTTGAAAGCAATTACTGTGTATCTTGAAGCTATTCACTGAATAATGACTTTCTAACCTGGACCTTTAACTGTCAGCAGAATTTGCACTTAAGTTTTTGAAATAAGCACAGAGTTACACATACTTAGCGCATCATCTACTTGAGATTTCATGATACACCTTCATTGGAAACTGAGACCAAGCCTAGATAAGCAATACCTTCTTATAACAATTCTGTAAGAGAGGGGGGACCAAAGTAGGACAAGACAATACAAAAATCAAAGGTCAAGTCTGAGAAATCTCCCAGTGTCATCAACCTGCCACTGAATACTGTCTCTAACCATGGGCAGGGGATGGGATCTAATTAGCAACACAGTGTACTATGGGTAAAGTTCTATTTTTCAATGGGAACAGTTGTGCTTACGTGCAATGCTGGAATGAATTTACAATCCTCCTTGCTGATCTGCTTTCCCCTCCCTTGATTCATGAAATGCTGACAACAGGCCTTAACCTATTTAATTCTAAGGAGCCAGGTGTAGGGTCCTTCCTGTGGTCCTGCCACCCAAGGCCGTCACTTAGTGGCCAAGCATGACAGCAGGCCCTGCTGCCATCACCTCCCATCCCACCTACTCACAGCATCCCCCAGTGGATATTCAATGGTGGAAAGAAACAAAAAGAGGGGGGCCAATCTCAAACTATCCCCTCCCTCCAGGTATGTTGTACCTGGCAAAGACAGCTTGAAAGACACCAAAGTGTCAGGTCACTGTGCTTCACCCCATTCCCATTCCACAGTTCTTGATTCAGATAGAACACTGACTAGGAGGCTTCACCCCAAAACCCAAGCACAGTATATAGAAAGATGTGGAGACCCAGACTGGGCCTTACTGTCTATATTCAGCTGTCCATCCTGGCATTCAGCACCTTTCAGTAAAGAGGACTGTAAATAATCTCTCTAAGTTTCTGTTTTCTTGTTTGCAATGGAGAGGTAATAATGGAGAGGTAATAATTCTTATGTCAAAGTCTCTAAGGATAAATGAGTCATTTGGAAGCAGTTAATGTGGGCCACTGCTCTATAAAACTTTGAAAAGGAATTCAAAATAAAGGATGTTGACGACGGGATGGAGGTCTGATAACTAGCATTAAAACAATTTTTGCCTTAAGACTTTGTCTTTAAAAGACAAAAAATGTCCAAAACTTTTCTCTGATAGTCTTTATTCCTTTGCTACTATTCTTACTTATTTGATCTGTATCTCATCTTTTACTACCACTCTAAGTATCACCTATCACCTGCTTTCCAGTAATCACCAATATCCAACTCCACCCCAACAGTTCTTTCCACAGGCCTAATTTGGAAGGTCTTTGTACCTCTCATCATTTTTCATTTCAGAGCATGATCATCTTGGAATCTCTGTGAACATATTTGATGGATTAAATCAATGATTATGGCCAGTGGTGAAGCATCATTACTTATCATGTGAATTAAACTTCACTTGTAAAATTTGGGATTGTTTGCTATTTTCAAAAGCAGGACATCAGTCCCTTTTTTCCTTGCTGGAGCCTCACATATGGGGAATGCTAGTTCCTCCACCTCCTCCCCAGCCAAGAGCCGGCATGGAACAGATTGCAGAGCCTGCTTTGTGTGAGGACCCCAGAGCATGCAGCAGCCTCACATGGCCTAAGGCAGAGCTCAGAGCAGGGCTCAGCGTGGGCACCACAGGCGGGGGTCAGCAGCAGAACCTAAGCCAGAACCTGGGCTCCAGCACGTGAAGTCCCTCAGGCAGGCCTGCTCACATGCCAGCCCCAGGTCCTCAGTCCCCATCTGGCTGGTCTTCACAGCAGCTTCGCTGACTTCATGCTCGGTGTCTTGGGCCTTCCTGCCATGGTCCAAGGGAACTTATTTAGAGACACTTCTTCCCACCAAGGAGTTAATCATATGTGTTTTCAACAACACAACCATCTGGGCAGCCGACACTAGTCAGCAAGTAATTAGTGAGAAATGTTGCGACATATCTAGGGATTTTAATAAATATTTCCTGAATGAATAAACAAGGCTCAGCAGCTCCACATTTGCTCACTATACAAGAAAACAAACATCCTTTTTATACTTTTCTAGTCCTTGAAAGACTCCCTATACCTATGCCCACAAGCAGAGTGTTAGATGGACCCCCAAATCCTCATGCCAGGGTGCACATCTCAATCTTCCCACTTGTCTTCAGCAGTCTGGTCCACTATTTCTACCAGAAGTATCACCTGCCTTCAAAAAACTATCTCTATTCATTCCTGGACCACATAATTCCCTCAACAGACTTGTAAGCCACTTTCTTCTTTTTGTTTTATTTCTGGATTCTTTATTCTTAGTCTAAAGAACTCTATGCCAATACCTCACTGCTGGGGTTCCAGCAGCTTTAGTAGCTATATAGTATCTTTCCCTTTTTTTTTTCTCTTTTTTCAATTGAGGTGACACTGGTTTACAGTGTTTTCTAACAAAATAGTACCTTTTCACAAGTGTGTACCATACATAGAATCAATAACCTCCAGTGCAGACCCTTTGCTCATACCACATATCCCTCTGGTGACCTCAGCTCCACAGTCAGAATACAAGGATTTGTTTAGTTTGGTTCTGTCTGTTTCTTGGTTTTATTTCTACATAGGCATGGACAGCCTCCGGTATGTGTTTTACTCATTCAGATTTATTTCATGTGGCATTATCCCCAGTTCCATCATTGTTGCCACCAATGGCAGGATCCGAAAACCAACTTTCTAATGGCTATTTTTTTTATCAGTGCAGACTAATTTATTTATTTTTTTTTGTAGGTTTGTTACTGACTGGCTATAATCTTTTTTTTTTAATTTTTTATTCATTTTATTGATTTGTCTGTCACAATTGTGAATTAATTGATCCCTCCTCCTCCCTCCATATCCCCCCTCTGTATCCCCCTTCCTCCTCCCTCCATATCCCCCCTCTGTATCCCCCCTTCAGTCACTCCTCCCATTTTTCTGCAAATTGTTGTTTGGTTAAGGTGATGTTTAGTTGTTGGTTCTTTGGCCTGTTGTTCTCTTCCGATATGTGGTAAGTGTGCTTGTGGTTTTTTGTTGTTGTTGTTGTTGTTTTATTTTATTTATTTATTTGTTTTACCCCGGGGCTTTCCCACTTCACTAACATTTGTTAACTATCTTGATCTTTTGCACTCTTCACCTCCCCTGCCTTCTTGCGCTCCATGGTTCAGTCCCATTGGTTGGTTTCATTTTTTATTTGTTTGTTTGATTTTCCCTATATCCCTCATATAAGTGAGACCATCCTGTACTTCTCTTTTTCTTTTTGGCTTATTTCTGCTAATATGAGTCTTTCTAGTTCCATCCAGGTTGCTGCAAATGACATGTGTTTGTCCTCCTTGATGGATGCGTAGTATTCCATCGTGTATATGTACCACATTTTTTT
>PVHY01024400.1:0-19690 GCA_004024945.1 Uropsilus gracilis
CTATCTATCTATCTATCTATCTATCTATCTATCTATCTATCTATCTATCTATCTATCTATCTATCTATCTATCTATCTATCTATCTATCTATCTATCTATCTATCTATCTATCTATCTATCTATCTATCTATCTATCTATCTATCTCTATCTTCTATTTAATCTATCTATTCATCCATCCATCTTCTATCATGATCTATCTCTTTATCATCTAAGAGCCTATATAAAGTAGGTTACATATTTATTATTTTTGTCAAATCATTTTAGTACTCAAATATTTTCGCATATGAAGAGCCTTGTTTTGAAATGAATTTGAAGACAAGAAAAGAAATAAATGCCTTTGAACATGAAGTGGAAGGACACTTTTTTTTACAGGAAGAATGTCTTTTTGGAAACTCACCAAAAAAAAAAAAGAGAACATGAGGGGATTAATTGCTGTGACAATATGTACTGAAGTGGCATAACAGTTCTCTTCATCTCTGCACCCCCAGTTCCCTGAAAAGTCTTTTCTGTCACCCCAACAAACAGAACTTAAACTTTTCAACATTTTTCTCTCCTTTTGTGAACAAATTCATTTTTCAGTATAATTGATTCATTTTATTCTTTTTCTCTTTTTCTGTGCCCAGTTGTAAAAAGCAATGTGCTATAAATTAAGGTGTTAAGTACCACACTCAGTGATGTTTTAAAGGAGCTGTGTGATATTAGTTAAACCACTTAATGGTTTTGATTTTCAGCTTCCTTCTGAAAAACAGGGTAGGGGCAATCAAAGATCTTCTGGAAACTTTAAAGAAATCACCTTTGTCAAGATATAATTTGCATATAATAAAATGAATCCATTTTAAGTGTACAGACCATTGCATTTTCACAAAGATATATATCCATGTAAGCACCACTCAGATCAATATGGAACATTTTCATTACCTTTCAAAATGTTGCCTAGAGCTGCTTTGTAGTCAGTTCTATTGCCAGCAGCCTCACTTAGTAATCCTTGCTTTGCTTTCTGTCACTATAAGCTCATTTAACCTATTCTAGAATTTTTTTTTGTAGTGTATGTATAAATTCTTTTGTACTGGTTTCCTTTGCTCAGCATAACATTTTTGAAGTTTTATGAGTTGCTGCATATAACAATAGCTATGCCATTTTATTTTTAGTATTTCATTGTCTGTAATTTCTATTGATAAGACTTTTCAGTAACTGTTTTCATACATTGTCTTCTCTATATATTGTATAACCCACAACATACTGTCAAAGATTTTGTTTGAAAAGTTTGTTTTAAAGATACCTTAAAAGTGAGAAAAGTAACTTTTCATATTTGCTCTTTTACCATTTTCAATGTTATTCATTCTTTTGTGTAGGACTGAGTTTCCATTTAGTGTCATTTTTTTTCCACCAAAAGAATTTTCTTTCACATATTTTATAGTGCAGCTTTGCAGACAGCAATTCTCTGTTTTTGATTGAAAAATCTTTATCATTTTGCAAGAATATTTTTGTTGACTATACTACACTGGTAATTTTTTCCCTGTTGTTCTTTCAGCTTTCTAAAGATACTTCATTTTATTTGCATTTTTCTAACAAAACTTCAGTAGTAATTCTTATTTTATTTCTCTAGCTCTCTGATTTTAAGATTTTTTGTATTTAATATTGGTTTTTAGTTACTTCATTTGATGTGTCTTTTTATTTTGTTTGTGGCTTGCTGCAATTCTTGGACACATTTTACAAAATATAGTTTTTCTTAAACTTGGAATATTTGAATCTTTCCTGCCTCATTCTTCCCCCCTTTTTTTTCCTGACATAATTGTATACCTGTTGCAAATTTAATGCTATCCTAAAGATCATAATTTTAATAATGATTTTAAAGTTCTTATCTACTATTTCCATTACCGTTATCATTTCTTCATGTTTCTATTGATCAGGTTTTTATTTTGTTTATGGGTCAAAATTTCCCAGCATACCCCTCCCCATTTTCATTTATTCTAGTAAATTTGGTGTACAGCACAATATGTTTTCAAAGATACAGGATCATACCTCTTCAGATGTAGGTCACCACACCTTGAAGGTATTCCCAGTCTGTTGAGCCTTTTCTCTCCCTTTCCCTTTTCTCTGATAACCTCTGATAATTTAATTCCACTTCTGATCACCTTAATTACATAGATTTCTAGGCTTTGTTGTTTGACTGATTTTGGTTGACCCTTTCTTTTGTTTCTCTATATTCCATGTTTAAGTGAACCAACATGATATTTGTTTTTTCCTTCTGAGTAATTTCACTTAACATTATATCCTGCAGTTCCACTCCATGCTGTTGCAAATGGCAAGAGTTTATCTTTTTTATTGTTGAGTATTACTCCAGCATGCATCTGTAGCACATCTTCTTAATATATTACTTGCCCTTGAGCACTAAGCAGTTTCCATAATTTGGCCATTATGAACAGTGCTGCAATGAGCACAGGACAGTATATATCCCTTCTAATTGGTGTATTTGCATTCTTTGGGTAGATACCTAGAAATGGAGCTACTGGATCATATGTAGGGGTAGTGATGCAGTTGAAAATGGTATTGGATGCCATACTGCCCTGGTGGGCAGGGTCTGAGAGACAGACCCATGAGAAGAAGTGAGAAGCCCAAAAGGGCACATGAAAAAGAGGAGTGAGAGATAGGAAGGAAAGAAGACAAGAATGGCAGACTGATAGAACAGGCCTACATGGCCTGGATGGGGGAACCCCTTAGAAGAGTGAGCTGGAGGCAAGGCATCATGGTGGGAGAGTGACTGGCAGACAAGTAGCCAGTGTGGAGTTGGATGCCAGAATGGCAGGCCGGGGGGGTGACCACGGGCTGCTGAGGGCAAGCCTGATAAGTTTGACCAGATGCTGCCAACAGCAGGCTTGGTAAAGGAAGTGTGTGTGTGGCACTGCAGCAAGGTGGCATGTCTGGCACTTGGTGATAACCAGGGATTTGGAAAGCGAGTTTTTACATCAGCATCTGTTGGAAAGGTTTGAAGAACCTTGGAGAAACCACAGCTTGGAACACTGGAGAGGGAAGAAGCAAAGAGAAGGTGCTGGAGAAGGACTGGACTTTGCAGGGTGCCTGCCTCAGGTTTGATGGGTCACCATCTTGGACATCTGTTTGAAAGTTTTGGACAAAATTATACCTGGGTTAAAATAACTGGTCACTTGTTAACATTAAGGAGTTTTCATTTTCCTCATTAATTTTCCTTGTAAATAAAACCCTGTTGTTTAAATTGCTTTATAACTTTAGCAACTGCTGCGCACATGGGTGATACGAATCTGGTAAGAAGCTGGGCAGCAGAAGGTGCATTTTAAAAATGCTGCTTTTTTCTCCTGTGGCTTGCTGGTTGGAGGCTTCTCCCATTTTTTTATCTTGATTTCAGTTCTCTTTTTAATCTTTTGAGCAATTTTCACCCTGTTTTCCATAATGGCTGAATCAGTTTGCACTTCTCCCAACAGTTTCTATTTCCTTTTCCTCTGCATCCTTGACAATACTTGTAGTGTTTAGTCTGTGGCTAGTTGAACCCTACTACTGCAACCTGACAAAGATCTCTGCTGAGTACCCTGCATATTCAATGAAGCTTCTTTCTTCTGGCTAATGAGAACTTGATGGGGAGTTTTTAAACTTACCTTCGAATTTCCTCTGCATACTCAAAGCCTAGGTGTTCAACAACAAAATTATGGGAACTTGTAGGCAGTTTTCTGGATCTTTTTCTTTGCATAGCTCTGGTTTTGTCTACACTATATTCTACAAATTTCAGATGCTTCTGTGTCCCTGAATTGCCAGCTTTATTTTCTCAATTATATGAGACCAGTATGCTCTGTCTGGGCTTTCTTCCTGAAGTTACAGACTGAAAGGTGCCTCTTGAGAGAAAGTTGAATATATATAGGGCTTGTATTGTTTGTTTTTAATCTCCTAAGGAGCATGATTCTGTGCTGATCCTGACTCAGGATTTGAACCCTCTTGTTTGATATATTTTGTCCAGTTTTCCTATTGTTTACAGCAAAAAAAAAAAAAAAATCTAGTAACAGTTATTGTATCATGGTCAAAAGCAGAAACTTTCCTAATCCTTTTATTTCCAAATTCCACCATCTTGAGACATAATCATTTCTTTTTAGAGTACCTGTCTTGAAAGTTTTTTATATTCCTATGTACAAAATGAAAATGAATACAAACACAAAGTAGCAAATGAAAAACTAAGCTTCTTGAATGAATAAATGAATGGTAACATTTGACACTTCTCAGGCACCTTTTTATCCAACTTTTTTCATTTATGGAATATATACACATATATGTATAGTGATATATACACCTACATATTCTTATGAATTATTAAGATCTATATCTATATTCCCGTATTCATATTTGTTTTTGCATCTATATTTCTGTATCAAGTTTTTTCCCTATCTAAATATGTATCTGTATAATGCTGATTTTTTTAACCTATTTCCTTTTCTTTCTAACTAAAATAGACTTAGAAAGGCAGTGTAGTGTGATAGTGAATAGCTCAAATTTGGAAGTCAAGCTCCTTGGATTTCAACCCCATTTCACTAATTACTGTGCATCTCTGAACAAATTATCTAATATTTACGTAACCTAATTTCTTCACCTATAAACAAGGGTCACATAAGTTTGTAGTGAGAACAATGGGTCATAGTGAATAGCTATTTAAAATCAGTTGTTATATATATGAAAATTTCCTTAAGCGAACCCATGTATAAGCAAAAAAGACAAACCTAGAATGCAGGAAACATAGCTTAAAAAATTTTTTTTTGACTGTTTATGAAAGTTGTGAGTTGCAGAGTCATAAATAAGTCTCCAATTAATTTTTATATATGTAAAATTTTTAATTACTTTCATTTTTTTCTCTGGGAAGAAGGCCACATGTACACCCTGATATCAGAAATATCATTATAGCTGTTGTGTTGTAAAGCAACATTGCTTATCAGTTTATATCTCTACTTACACTGTATTAATGTTCATTTCTTTTTACCATTTTTTAATATCCATTTAGATTTTTATTAATTTTCTTACATTGCTATTAATTTTTGGACAGTATTTGATTTTACATTCTTTACAAATAAGGAAAGATAAGAATTTGTGTATTAAAAATTATTATGTCTCTTGTCTTAAAGTATGTTCATATATATATATATTTTTTAAAAGACTAGGTCTTGCTACTTTTGCCTGTGGAATCGCAGGCTCACCTTGCCTGGGGTACCACAGACTCAAGCAATCCCCAGGCTCAACTTCCCAGGTAGCTGGGATTACAGGTGCATGCCACCATGCTCAGCTATATATTTTTGGAACTAGGTCTCGCTACATGTCCCTGGCTTCTTAGGCTACCGCTTACAGGCATGCACCACCATACTCAGCCGGTATTAGTTTATATTTTATATAGAAAATATAAATATATTTGCTTTCAAAGTGAATTAGTAGTGCATATTATTTAACATTTATTAAGCATTATTTTCCTTTATTTTATGATTTTTTTAAATAATATTTAATGTATTTATTGCATTTGTCATTTATCTATTTTTTTGTTATAGTGCCTTTTAAATAAAATATTTTAATGGCAAAAAAATAAAACAAGATGTCAGTCGCTAGTTTTGCCGAGTTGCTGGGATGTTAGTAACTGGCTTTGCCAAGTTTCTGAGGCAAAGTTTTTTGTTGTGTTTCAACCCTCAACACCTGGGCTAGCTTTCAGAAACATTTGGAAATCAATGTTTTTTTTTCTGAAGTGAAGAGAAATGTGACTTGGAAAAAATGAAAAGTTTTATTGATATCAGTCATATCTTCTGAGGATCAGTACCCTTTCTTGGAAAGTTGTGTATCCCTGCAAAGAATCATGGTGGAGGGGGTCATAGAATATTACTTCATAGGACTTGATGTTTCTGGGGCTCCATTATTTACAACCTTGGGTGGTGAATCATGACATAACCCAGATCTCAGCAGCCTTTTAAAATCTTTTTGCTCTTCCAACAACTGACTTACTGCTCAGCCATTATGGTTTCTGTGTACATTTTACATGGGTTTCTCAAAAGCTTCTTAGTCTACTACCACTTGCTTGTTCAGAGCAGTTTATCTCTTTTCTTGTTTCTATTTCCTCACTTGCATGCTTACCCCAACTACATTTCTCACCAGAAAAGGCTTCTTTAGTACAAGAAGCCACACTCTTTAAAATGCACTGAAGAATTACTAATAAATAAAAGTATTCTTTTTTTTTTTAGTACAAATATTTCAGAAATGATGACAATTTTAGGAATACCAACCCCACAAGGAATAGAGAGCCCAGTCAGGGTCACATAGAGAGTGTGCTGCAGAAAAGGACTCCAGTTTTGATTTGCCTGTTCCCAAGTCTGAATTCAGTTCAGATGGTCTCATTAGGCCTAAAATAATTCAGCAGTGTAGGGGAATCCAAAGCAGAAGCTAAAACCTTCCTTTGGTGTGCACAATAATTTTTTTTTCCACCACTTGCCTCATCTAAAAGTCACATTTTCTTTCTTCCTTCCAGTTATTAGAAAGAAAAGCCCCAAAAGTTATTATATTTCTCTCAGTTCTTGAATCATCAGAATGGATGCCCAAGGCTTTGGAAATTCCACTTCTCCTATTAAGGTTGCTGGACACCAAATCAATAGCTATGTTCTTCTAATTCCTTAATTCTAGTGCTGGTGTTCCTGAGATATTATTTCTCTTAGAGGAAAATGGGGTGGAAAAAGTATTAGAAGCTTTAAATCTTTTATCTGCAGACCCTCAGCATGTCAAATACTTTGTTCCCACATAGCACTCCAGGCCTAAGACTGACCATTTTCCTCGATATGATGTGGGTTGAACATTTTTGTTTATTCCAAGAGCATTGTGCTAGAATCATGCTTTTCTTACTGCAGAATTTATCTCTTGGATCTGAAGGTATGAGAGTCTGCCTTACCTAGTCACAACGGTGGGGAACCACTGGGACCACTGGAACTGTTCCAGACTGTGAAAAGGTGACTACTGGGCTCTAACAGGTTCACTGTTGCTTTCAAATCTTGTAAGTGACAACACTTATTGTATGGGGTTTGTATATGTAGACAATGAAATAATAGCTAGCATTCTACTTGAAAACCAGAGACTGGGAGTGATCTGCCTATGTCTGATTTGGGCCCTGCTAAGGGTCAGAGAGGGGATTCACGTGGATTGCATTTTGTGTTTGTCAGCTACAGTAAGCTGGTCTTAGTTGAAAAGGTAAAAGAGTGTTCCTATTTTATAGTAAATGCCTTACTGTAAGCAGATATTAAAAGATGTCATGGCTGATAGATCTTCCTGGTCTCTGTCAGTAGGATCTATGCATCTTTGGGATTCATCTTGTTAATGTAGAGTCCTGAGGATGACACCTTACTTTATCATCACACCTTAAAAACCCAATCCATATGCACACATATGCAGCCTTGCTTAGCATTTGTCATTAGAGCAAAGGGTCTGGCAGTGGCTACAGACCCTAGTGCATTGTCTAAATTAATCCATTGAGGGATATTGAATCACTTAATCACAACACAGACTTGCTGCCTTGGTAAGCACGCTCTTCCTTCATTAGATTTAATATATTTCTCATTATACAAATCTGCCGCTGTGACAATAAGTCTTGTTCATAAATCAGTTTGCCCTTTTGCTTTGCAGATGCAGAGAACTTTCATCAAACAAGACATAAATGGAGCTGGTTAGGTAGGAGGTCAGATTCGTCATCACAAGATAGTAATATCTATTCATTAAGATGATTTTAAATAGTGTATTTTAATGGGTAGAGGCAAAACAATTTTGATTTGGACTTCTTGTTTGCATTGCAAACAAGGAATAGGAAATGTAGGAACAAGAAATAACTGGAAACTCCTCTGCTAAGTTTTCAAATTTCGTTTCTTCGTTTCTTCTCAGTAGAAACTTTCCCTCATTTCCCCTGAGTGCAAACTAAGTGCTCAAGGACTCAGAGTTGGCACATGTGATCTTTCAGGTTACCACACAGCATAAAGGCTGATTTAAAAACCAAGGCACAAAGAACATTATGCATGTAAAGATATGCAAATTGTTTGGAAATCATGTAAATATGGTTATTAAGCAATGGCACTAGAATTATGATTATTGACTCCAGAAACGATCTATTTTTTAATTTTTTTCTGTCTCTACCACAGTGCTCTGCAGATTAGAACATTTGAATAGTATTTTATAAGACAAATTATGATTTATTGTGCATTTAATATATATCCTGACATATTACTGGTGCTCTTTCTTATTTTTGTGAACATACTCTTCAAAATATTGTCTCTATACTGACATTTTTCAAGGATAATCTTTTCTTTCCTATTGATTATTTATACTGTTTTCATTTTGTTATTTTTTTATTTCATTAATATCCTTTTTTAAAAAAAAATCAATATCTGTTCCTCTTTTTTGGATATTGTTCTTTTATTAGTTTTTATGGAGTTGAAAGTTTATATTATTTATTTTCTGTTTGTTTTTCTTCTAGAACTCAAATGCATAACATAAATTATAGCTTTTGGTTCATAACATGTCATTAGGTGACTTTGGTTGTGTGATTACTTATTTAGTAGAAAAGGCTATGATAAAACTTGTAAAATATTGAAGCTATGCCTTTACTACATTATCTAACAATATGCCTCTGTATATCCATGACTATCATGTGTCTATCATGACTTTCATGTGTCATTCATTTTCAAATAGTTTTATTGGATCCATATGTATAGCTAAAATTATTTATGTTTACTTCAGTTGTCATATGCTTTATAAGCGTATCATGTATGTAATATTTTGGGAATTTCCCAAACTGAACATATAAAAGTGTATTCCATATTCATCTGTGTACATATATATGCCATTACTTTGTGTTTATTAATACTGAATTTAAACCTTTCTACTTATTATTATTTTTAATATTAAATAATTTATTTATATATAAATTTCACATCTTTGTGATCTCTGGGGTTCACTCCCCCTGACCATTCCCACCTTGTTCCCTTCCCCCCAAGTTCTATGCTTTAATTTTGTTGTTGACATGTTTTGACTTTTCTTCATGCCTTTTTGTTTTTATTTCCCATGTCTCATATATAATAGTGAAACCATTTGGTTTCTTTTTCTTTTTGACTTATTTCTGCTAATATGATTTCTTCTAAGTCCATCCATGTTGCAAAATCATCCAATTTGTCATTTTTTAATTGACGAATAATATTCCATTGTGTATATATACCACATCTTTTTCATCCAGTCATTTATTTTGGGACATTTTCGTTGCTTCCATGTCCTTGCAATTATAAATAGTGCTGCAGTAAACATCCAAGCACAGGTGTCCCTTTGTACAAGCACTGAGGTCTCCTTTGGGTAGAGTCCCAAGAAAGTAATTGCTGGGTCATATGGTAGTTCTATTTTCATTAATTTTAGGGCCCTCCACACAGTTTTCCATAGAGGTTGGACCAGTTTACATTCCCACCAGCAGTGTAAGAGTGTCCTCTTCTCTCCACATCCTTGCCAGCACTTGTTGTTGTCCGTATTATGGACGTGGGCCATTCTTACTGGTGTAAGGTGGTATCTCATTGTGGTTTTAATTTGTATTTCCTTTGTTGCTTACACCTTTCTACTTTATGATGATTTTCTTTTCATTCTATCATTCAGAGAAGTATATTAAAATCTCCCACCCAGATTTTATCCTTTTCAGCCAGTTTTTGCTTTATTTTTAGGTCATATTATTATATGAATATAAATTTACAATTGTCATATTTTCAAGGTAAACTGGACTTTGGAGTTCATTTTACTATTAAGAAGTACCACTTTCTAATAATTTTGGTTTGGCCTATAAAGTCTAGACTTTTGGTCAACCATAGAGCAGTGCTACTAACTAAATAGAAGGAAAAGACCAAAAAGGTGAAAGACATAAACAGAGATGTTTAACAGATAATACATATGTTCTTAAACATATGAAAAGATCTTCAGCTCATTCATAAGTGTAATGCAAATAAAAATGTCACAGAGATACTATGTTTCACTGTAGTTTACTGTACTTTAAAATACTTAAACATTTGAAAAACAGGGTGTAGGTAAAATTGTGCCACCGTTTATCTATGGCAGGTGGCAATCTTAGAAGGTTTAACTCTTATGGCAAAAGACATCAATATCTGAAAAAACTGTATATGTATTATTTGATCCAGAGTTTATCTTGACAATATTCTTTGATACAAAGAAAATGTGCAAGAAGTTTTTAATGCAACATTATTTTTAATAATAAAAGATTGGAAAAAAACCAAAATACCCTTCAGGAAAATTTGTTAGAATAAACTCTGGTATACCTCAAAAATTGAATGCTATTCAGTTGTTGTTAAGGCAAAAATGAAGTGCTTTATGAAATGACATCTAATGAATTCTATGATATATTATTAAGAGTGAAGCTGGGACCTGAATATGGGCAAAACTAAAATTTAGGCATTGCCATTAGCTGTGTCTGAAAAACACAGAGACCTAAACAGGGTAAGGGTACTTTTACTTTTTTGCAAAGCCCAGGTGAAGAGAAAATGTATCACCAAGAGGGTATGTAGAGGGAAACTGGAACCTTTGGCTTTTAGGAGAAAAAAGAAAAAAGATAAAAAGGAAATGAACAGAGACACAGAGAGAGAGAGAGACTTCCAGGGCAGGAGAGACATGAGAATGACAGTCCAGTAACCTGAGTGACCAGGCTGGGCAGACCCCCTGGACAAGTGAGCTGGTGGTGGCCAGGAGCCATGGTGACTGGCAGAAGAGTGGCCAGTGTGGTGAGTATGTCACAACAGCAAGGTGGCATAGTGAGCTGGTACCTGAAGATGGTCAGGAATTTAGAAAGTTGACTTGTGCCTCAGCAATTGTTGAAGAAGTTTGAAGAGTCTGGATGAAGCCAAGCAGCTCAAACAGAGCTCAGGTGAGATAAGAAACAAAGAGAAGACAATGGAGAAAGATTGGAATTTGCAGAGTGCCTGCCTCAGGTTTGGAGGAGCAAAGGGGCATCATCATGGACACGTGTCTTTGGGAACTTTGGAACTAGAGATGGTGACTGGGGTAAGATAACTGGCCACTTATGGCTTTAAATACCCCCCTCCCCCATTAATTTCCCTTGTAACTAAAACCTTGTTGTTAAACTGCATTTGACTGGCAACACGGACCTGAGGGAACCTGGGTGGCAGAAGCCGCATTTTAAAAGTCCCACCTTTGGTGTTGCTTGTTAGTTGAAGGCTTCGGCCCCATTTGAACCTGATTTCAAAGGGGGAAAAACATGTCATTGAGCAGAGTATATGGTGATGTGTTACCTTTTGTGTCAAAGTAAGAAAGATAAGAATTAACTTCATTTTCCTAAAGCCTTATTTTCTTAAAAAGAAACACAAGAAGGATGAACTGGCAACTTACGAAAATGGTCAGTAGTAGGCGGTGAGGGAATGGTGTCAAGGAAATGGAAATGATGGGACTCTCTGAGAGTTTAATTTTGAATTATAAACCACATATTTTACATGTTCTGAGACTAAATAAAACTATGTAATGAAAATGAAAACTTACAGGGAAAATAGTTACTTCAACTAACTTTTAAACTCTTTGTACACTTTCAATAGAATATGTTTTAAAATAAAAGAATTGCAAAGGAATCGTAAATGTTGCATAGTAGTTTACTATTAGCAGCAGTAGTTACTGATAACTAACAAGTTACTATTAGTAGTAACAATTGTAATTTTGAAACTTTATAAAAAATTGTAGAATAAAGCAAATAGTTAAATATATGAACATTTCTATTAGGGAATAAACTATGAAATTTAAAAATTCCTACAATTTAAATTAAGAATATCAATATAAACTTTTCATTAAAAATTGCATTTCTAATGTCTGTCATCTGGAAACAAAGACACTTGAGCAGTATTGAGAAACCAAGCATCTCCATTTTTATTCCAAATGTCATTCTCCTTTAGAGCCAGCGAGGGCTTTCTCCTTGAGACATGGTAAATTCCAGATCTGGGCAGGGAAAGAGCAGGGAGAGCTCAGGACATCTTGTGAGAGGAAGTGATGAAGCACTCAAAGATTGATGAGATTATACACAAAATCAGCTCAAAGGAGCTCTCACTGGGCAAATTGGGGACAATTTGAAGATCAAAAAGAATAATTAATATGATTGATTATAACACATTCAATGAACAAAATGTCAAGTCCATTGGGCTGTGGGCTGGTGGAGAGGGGAGAGGCTATTACAAGAGAATGCTAGTTAATACATGGAGAAGGACTTATAGATTTTGAAAATCACTGTTTCCATCCCTAGTGAAATAAATGATTCACTGATTCAGGTATGTATCAGCAATCAATGCTAAAGCCATTAGATGAAATGCTGTTTAAACAGGATATTCACAAATATCTAGAGACAGATCACAGGTTAATTACTCTACCAAGTCACAAAAGAAAAAAACACACCTTTATAATAGAGAGGTTTGGGTTATTATTGCAAAAAAATGAACAAGATAACATTTTAACATCATTATTTGCTAGTTAGCCTTACTTTATGAACTTTTTTGATGTGATGAAATGTGAAATACCCAGCACTTATGACACAACCTTGCCAAAAATGTTTAACTTGTTAAAATGTTAACTTGAATGGAAATAATTAAAATAAAAATAAAATAAAAAATCAAATCAAATCAATAAAATAATATAAAAAATCAAAACACCATAAGTAAACAATTAGATATATCTTTTATGTAAGATATCTTCAAAGATAGTGAGCCTGAAATTTTCAGTAAGTCAATGTCATAGAAATGTTTTAAGAAAGATAAAATTGAAGGATTGTTGTGTAATAATCAAGACAATGCCTGAATAACAACTGGATCTGTGTTGTTTATTTTTTTATAAAAGTCATAGGAACACTTGAAAATGGGCTATTATAATAATCAAAGTTAAGGAATTGGAATTATTGTCCATTTTCTGAAATGGAATATTTGCATTGATGTTATTCTCTTAGAAGATGCACCTCGAAGTATTTATGGAAGAACTGTCATAACATCTATAACTACTACTGTGCATACAGTGTGGAGAATATATATGTAGGGGGAGAAAGCAAAAAGCAGAGGTGATAAGGAGTACACTGGCACAAGTTAACAGTTCTTATGTCTAGCTGGTGAGTACACAGTTTTATTATACTAGTCTGCCAAATTTTGGATATGTTTCATCTTCATAGTAAAATTGTGGGGTAAAAAAACCTAGCTGAGAAAGAAAAAGCATTCACACACCCCCTTAACAGTGACTCTATCTTTGAATTGTATACTAGATAATATGCATTAGAATCCTGATACACAAAATCCAGTCTGAGAAGAATCAACAGTACATTTATTGGCATTATTTACCATAAGCAAGACAGGGAAACAACCTAAATGTTGAATGGAATAATCTAAATGAATGAATGACATTGTGGTGTATATATACCATTAGAGTATATACATAGGGATATATATATATGTGAGTATATGTACATATATATGTATACACACAGGAGTTATTAAAATTCTACCATATTTTTCTCTCCTCTCTGCTGTTCTCTGTCTCCTACTACCTATCTGTCTGCACATACACACATACACACGAGCTACATACATAGACATCCATAAATACATGATGCAGAATATTATTCGGTCTTAAAAAGGAAAGAAATCCTGGTATTTACAAAACATGGATGAAACTTATGTTAAGTGAGATGTTGGTCACAGAAAGACAAATAAATATTCTATGATCTCACTTATATATGGAATCTAATATCAAGTCTTGGAAACAATAGAATGGTGGTTCCAGGGATTTGGGTGGCGAAGAGTGAAATGAAGTGATGTTGATTAAAACGTACAAATGTTCAGTTATGTAAGGTGAATAACTTTTGAGATTTGATATGTAGCTTGTGACATTACTTTTCTTCAGAGTATCATTTAATTGACAATACTGAACTGAATACCTGAAATTTGTTAAGAGGGACCGGGCATGGTGGTGCATGCCTGTAAGCAGCAGCCTAGGAAGCTGCAGCCAGGGCTAGGGATTGAGGTTTGAGTCCTTCCAGGGGCATGTAGCGAGACCTAGTTCCAAAAAAATATTGCTGGATATGGTAGCGCATGCCTATAATCCCAGCTACCTGGGAAGCTGAGGCTTCGGATTGCTTGAGTCTGTGGTACACAGGCAACGTGAGCCTACAGTTCCACGGGCAAAAATAGTGAGACCTAGTCTCAAAAAAAAAATTTGTTAAGAGGATAGATCTTAACTCTTCTCACAACAAAAAAGAAAAAGTGGGAACTATGTGGAGGCAATGAATATATATATATATGACAATGAATATATTAATTAGGCTGATTTGGATGATCATTTCAGAATGCATATGTATCAAAACATGAAGTTATACATTTTAAATATATACAATGTCTATATGTCAATCATATTTTAATAAAGTGGTAATATATTTAATAAAGTATAAAAATAACTGTAAAATAACAATCAAGAAGAAGAAATGTAATTTTAGCCCCTTATATCTTCTGAATTCTGAATTGGAATCTACATGTTAACAGTATTTGCAAGTGATCTATCTGCTTGTTATATTTTGAGAAATGTCTATTAAGACAACATGATAAATCCTCATTGAAATGAATATAATTGTCGCATTTCTTCATGCTGCCACTATGGCTATCTGAATTTACACAGTCTTTGAAAAGTTAAGGAGCAGGACATGATGTATCCCTGTGTCCTTTATTTTTCTCTCCCTGAGGGGCATAGGATAATTGCTCCATGATTATATTTGTCTCAAGGCAGGTAGCCTATGAATCAATAACAAGACTGCAAGCAAAGATTCAGATTGACTCCTGCTCTGTTTACCTCTGTATTTCCTCTCATCAGATACAATTAAGGAAAATAAAGGGGCTTTCTCAAAGGGAGAAAACAAATGTCTACAGGAATCTGTTTTGAATTACCTCTGCCAGCTCATTATTTGCAGATTGCATTTGAACTGCTTCTTTGCTCTCTCTGGAGTAGAGAGCTGACCAGCAAAACTGAATTGTCACCCAAGGAACATTGTAATTTAATAAGATGGCTAGAGGATGACTACAAAAACAAACCAAATAACCAAAATGTTTTTTTCTCCAACTCTGCTATTCCTAATCCCTTTTAACAGAAATGTTTTACCATCTCGATCTTTATGATCCATTTGTGCTAATGTCTAGTCTGGGCTTTCCAAATCCATCAGACTTCTCTGGGATAAAAAGATCTGTGTTAATTTAGGATAACCAGCATTGTTGTAGTGTTGTTGTTTTTTTTTCCTATTACTTTTGATCCACACATAAATCTAAACATAATTTGGTGCATTTCTCCCATTTCCTGTTAAGCTCAGGCAAGAGGTGGGAGAGATTTCATCCCCTCTGAGCCATTTATCTCCAGAATTATGGTCCAGCTATGGATGTTTTCTGTGTCTTTTGCACTTCATATAAACTCCTGGGCTTCCTGAGAGGCTTGCACAAAAGCTACCTAGCACAGGTAATAAGGCTGACAGATTTCTGCCTGTTTCTGACACTTTTGAGTGCAATTAAGAATTGATAGCTTGTGTGAGCAATGTTCATGCTCTGGGGTTTTTGTGGTGATTAAACTTCAATGTTTTGATTTCTATCTTTTCTTTCTTTCTTGTTTTTGTTATAGCTTCCTGTCTTAATCTGGAGTTTTCTGAGGAATCTGCATGTCATCCAAGACAGTCATTTTTTTCCTTTCCTTTTCACCATTAAAGAAAATTGGTCAATTGGGACTTGATGGCTCTTCTCAATGACCAGGCTGTAGCCAACATTCTTCTCAGCATTCTTTATTTACTTATTTTCCTATAGGAAAATTAAAAAAAATTACTGAAATAGAATTTTGTTTATAAACATTATATAGGTTTCAGTTGTATAGCATTATAATTTAACATCTGTAGATACCACACTGAAAGCCACTAAAAGTTGTTTCATTTGCCATTATCTTTTTACACAATTTATAAATCCTCACACCAGTTTTAATTACATTCATTTGCTCATTTTAGTTCTTTTAGCCGTGTTTCCATTTCCTAGGTCTGCTATGAAAAGTATTATAAACTTGGTGGTCATAGGAAATATATATATATATATATAATATATACATATTACAAGTATATGTATATATACATATACAATGTTATATGTATATAACATATACAATGTATAGGTATATAATATATGCAATGTTATATGTATATATACATATATAACATATTATATAAAAATATATATTTCATACATATGAATGCTAGATACACCAAACAAGCTATTGGTGAAGAAGTTCTCTCCAGAGTCTTCAGGGGAGAATCTTTCTTGCTTCTTCTAGCTTCTGATAGCCACAGGTGCTCCCTGGTTTGCAACAGCAAGACTCTGTCACCACAGGCCCTTCTCACTGTGTGTCTTCACTTAATCATCCTTCCCTGTGTGTGTTCAAATTTCCTTCTTGTAAGAACAGTATTGGATTAGGGTTCACCCTACTTTAGTGTGAACACTTCTTAACTAATTGCATCTACAGTGATTCTATTTCTCGATAAAGTTACATTCCGAGGTACTGTTAACTAGGCTCAAAATATCCTTTTGTGAATCACATTTCAACTCCTAAGAATTTTTATGCAATTTTATCACATGTATATATTTGTATGACTGCTACTATTCAAGATTAAAGGAGTCCATCACCATTAAGAATCCTCTTAAACCAATTACACTATCTTCTAGATCTTTCCCCTTACTTTCTACACTGTTGGAATGTCAGTCATATGTTTCCATCTCTATTATATTGTCATTTGAAGAATGCTATACAAATATGATCATACAGATCATTTTTTAAACTCAAAGCTCTGTGCATATACACACACAGATATACACCCATGAATTTTCTAGACCATCAAATTGACAATTTTGCGATTTGGTTTGCTTTCCACTGTTATTTTCTTACTTATTTTCTTCTAGGCTCTTTGCTGCCCCATGTATAGTATCAGTCAGCACTTTCTTCCTCTTCTTTTCTGTAGGATTCTTAATCCTGAAGGATTAAGGGCCATGACAAATGTTCTCTGGTGAGAAAACTGAAATTTTGCTGCCATCCTTCTTCTCCATGGTAGACCTCACTTATTGCAGCCGAAACACAGCTGGGTTTTTCAACATGCAGAGAACTGTAAATCTTAAGAAATGAAAGATCATAAAATTCTCAAGGACTGTTGATTAAAAAATGCATAATCAATAATAGAATCACAGAACTTTAGTTACATGGCAATGTGACAGCCATTTTGTCCTCCCCAATTAACACACATTTTACCACAGTGTACTTGGGAGCTTGGTAAGTTAGAAAAAGGCTGAGTGTCCCTTAGGCCATACATATTTTCTTTGATGCTGTTCTTTTACCTGACTTATCAGTTTTGACTGCCTAGCAGTATATTTCACCTGAATTAGAAAAGCTCCTACAGATTAGATTTTTTTCTAGGAATTAAAATAAAACTGGAAGACATACAATGTGCTTTCACAGACTGAGAATCTCCAAATATAAGGTATGAAATTATATTTCTAAAGAGGAAGCACTACAGCAATTTTTGAATGCATCTGAATTAAGGTAAAGGTTGATCACTCACTGTGGTCCAGAATTGTCAAGCCATTTTCTTACTGGAGAGTAAGCAGGAGCTCTTTCAAAGCTTCTTTATTGTCCAACACTATGGCTATTTTTGTCCCTTACAAATGTTGTAGCAATTTAGCAATCTATCGACTTGACTTTTTTCCATAAACATGCTGCCTGTTAGATGCATAATTCAAATTCACACACAAACCGTGAGATGTTTGCTTAGCAAGAGCTATAATTTAAACGTAACCTCTGTAGAAAGCCATTCAGCGGCGCCTGTGTGTAAAGTGTAATTTAGTCTGTAGAAGCAATCTTCCCTCTGCCGTTCTAATATGTGAGCTTGTTTGCTAAATAATCATTGTAGCATTTTGCTCAAAGCGGTGGTTTTATGTATTTTTCCCCTACCACTCGTAAATGTTGCCAAGGTAAATGAGAGTTCTTTGGAAACTGTTACTGTCATGTAGTTTTCATTTGAAAATGTCACAATAAAGCAATGTTCTTTGATGCCAAGAAGCATGGAACATTAGAACATGATAAACATAGTACCTAAGTACAGTAAAATAACATAGCATAATGGTTTGATTCTCTGCTAAATTGAGAGGCTTTTTGTTGTCTTTATTCTAAAGGGTCTGGTTGGAGGACATAGCCGGGAGTGAGATGGAGTGCATAAAAGAGCCGTCAGGGTGGGAGTTTGAAGGAAATTATTATTATTTGCAGCTTGGGCCGAATGGAAGGAAGAGAAATTTGGGAGAAAAATGTACTCCAAATAAGTGAAATGGAGATTACAGTCCAAAATATGCCATTAATACAAAATTACAAAAATCTTTTCAAGATCCAGGCAGAGGCATAAAGTAAAAGCAAAGTTTTAAAGGTGTAATTTGAAGAGCAATATACAAATGAAGGAAAAAAAGAGAGATGAGAGGCAACAAGATAGAAAGGAACACTTTTAAGAACACTTTTGATTTCTTCTTCTTGTTCTTCTCCATATTACATTAGTGAATATCAACTATATTTTTGTGTGTGGTTGAGTCCTAAAAAGTGGTTGAACAATAGTACATTTGTTATATACGCCTGATGAGTGCATTATACAGTTATATTATCTTCTCGCTTTTTGTATTTTAAAATTATGAGAATTTCTAATGAGGTTGAGAATTTGAGCCCATCAAGGAAACTAGGAATGGTAAACTAAAATCTTGAGATAGTAATATGCAAAATACTATCTGCCTTACTTTCGTATACTTGAAGGAAATTGTCTTTCAGCAAGATAATGGAACCAATTTGTTTTGGTCTCACCCTTCAAACCTTTACTGAAGATTACTCTATGCTATTCACTGTGCTGGGCACTAGGCAATAAAAATGAAAGACTTTGCTTTTTTTCTCCTGAGGACTCAATATTCTGCAGCTTCTTAATGCCAAGTTCCAGGGGAGCCCATGATGACTTATTTTCTCTTCTAGTAGTTCTGAGTCCAGTGTTTCCTTATTTATTAAGAGGCTACTTTTCTCTCTACCACTTGTCATCATTTCACAAACTACAAACAAAATTAATCTTTCATAATTATAGCTGTATCTTGATTCTGATAGTCACTTTAGATAAAGGTTATTCATTATCATGTGTTAGGATTGCTTCCAAAAAACAATTACCAGTATATGAAGTGCTTAACCATTGAGGGCTGTTGTTTGAATGGGCTGTTCTAAAGCCTCTTTTAAAGAAAAGTCTCAAAAATACTTTCGTGAACAGTGGCAGCGTTATTAGAATAAGTACACTAGGACTCATCACATTAAAGGAGAAAAAAAATACTCATTAGATGCCCACCTTCTTTTTTTTAATTCATTTTATTGATTTGTCACAATTGTGAATTAATTGATCCCTCCTCCTCCCTCCATATCCCCCCTCTGTATCCCCCTTCCTCCTCCCTACATATCCCCCTTCTGTATCCCCCCTTCAGTCACTCCTCCCATTTTTCTGCAAATTGTTGTTTGGTTAAATTGATGTTTAGTTGATGGTTGTTTGGCCTGTTGTTCTCTTCGATATATGGTAA